>JAJHSJ010001210.1:0-34979 GCA_021015155.1 Magnolia officinalis | reverse complement strand
AGAGAGAGAGCAAAGGAAGGAGATCTCTATCGTTCTTCCACTTCTTCTCTGTCTTTGTGTGGTCCATTATTGTGGATGGTTGTGAAATTTATTGGCACTTACAAGAAAATTTTTCTTATGCCATCTAGAACTCCTCGGCACTAAGATAGATCAGGGAGAGACCTCGTAGGTTGGGGGACCACATCGACATCGGATTAACATATACCATCAGATTTTAGGTACGCCCATTCTCAACTTAATTTTGTATTCTAAAAGTTGTACATGATTGTATTTGTCTTGGAATTGGAATTTTGTTTTTAGATTCGGAAAAAATCATATTTTGTTGTGCCTCTCTAATAAAATTTCATCAGTATATGTGTTTCACATGGGTCCAATCCCATGAGTAATAGGCTCCATCCCTTGGTTGGATGAAAAGAAAGAAAAGGGGAAGTTTGCCTTAGAAGTTTTGCAAGAGATGTACCCATAGAATAATGGGAAAAAGAGGAGAAAAAATTATTAGGAGAATGTTAAAATTCCTTGTTGCCAAAGCTAGCAGTGTTCAAGAGTAGATTCTTGAAAGATTTTCTTTCTCACTCCACGGATTTGATACTCATGACAACTCAATGTTTCTTTGATTTTAGCTTTCTGATCTTGTGGATGGAAGTTTCTGAAGTACCAAAGGAGTGATTTGTATAACGATTTTTTTTTTTCTCTTTAATTTCTCAAGTCTTGGGTAAATATATACTTGAGAAAAACATTACACTCTCACTTATTTTATAATAGATTTTTTTCCTGCATTTGTCCCATCATTTTTTCCTTCACTTTAAAGGGGTTTCCACTTAAACTTGCATTGTCATGTAATTGCAAGATTTGGACATTTTTTATTTATAACTTTATTTTAGATTTGTTATGCATATGTCTCGGTTTTGTATTTCTGTTTATTTCATACATAAATCGAAAGTGTGTCATTTCCCTGCGCACACTTAGAGATTTGAGGCACGAGCTTACATGGTCCCCTTGTTGTGGCTACCCTTGTTTTGTGCGGTGGCAACTCCTGAGCTGTACAGTGAGCATGAGAAGGAGCAACTCATGGACAATAGATGTCAGACTCACAACATGGTGAGCCCCACAAAGCTTGAGCGTTTTACCTAGCCTATGAACGTGCCATCTATAAAAGGAATACTAGCACGCTCATCAAATGAGCCAGGCATGTACGTTGAAGCTGGACCACTCCTGCATCTGCAATCTCCCTGTTCAGCAGACCAATATTAATTTTGGATCCAGGGAATGTTCTTATTGTACACCACCTGATGAATGGTCCCGATCTCTACTATATATAGATGCCAATCCAACGGTAGGAAGGAATCTCCACATGGAAGTGTGTAGAGGAAGAAATTGGATTGCGTACTCCCACCTTGAATGCATGTCGTTTATCCACACCGTCCATCTGTTTTTACAGATCATTTTAGTGGTTGATCCCAAAATCGAAGCATATTCAAATCTAAAGTAGACCATACCACAGGAAATAGTGGAACTATTGATTTTCACCATTGATACCTTTATAAGGCCCCCAGTGATGTTTATTTGTCATCCAAGATATTCATAAGATCACACAGACATGGATAAAGGGAAATAACAAATATCAGCTTGATCTAAAATTTCTGCCGCCTCCAAGAACTTTTCAACGGTAGAATATCAATTCACACTGTTTCTGATGGTGTGTTCCACTTGAACTTTGGATGTACTTCATTTTTCAGATATAAACATAAAATTATCTTGTAAAATGTTTGGACGGAGTGGATAAAATGTATATATGATGATGGCCCCCACAGATTTTACTCAGTACGATAAGGGTACTGAGTTACTTAGTACGCAATCCGCTTCCCTCCAAAACCACTGCTGATGGGAACCTAGGTGAGAGGGGAATCTTTGTTACGAAGTAAAAGATCCTTTACATGCAAAGAAAGTAAAAAGAAAGTGAACCTTTACAACTTATCACTGACATGGCTATAGAGTGTGGAATCCAATGGATGTATGATCATGGACCGTAATCGCCTACAAAACTTCGAAAATCACCCACTCTATAGGTCCCACCATGTTTTATATGTAATCCACTCTGTTCATCATGCTTGCACCATTATTTTAACTGTACATACAAAAGATAAACTGATAAAGCTCTGATAGGCCTAAACAATTGGAACATTGTAGGACTGCCCTTGAAACCTTTAAGATCACACGGTGTCGCCTGCCTGATATTTTTTTTATCAGCTTTATTTTTGCATTGTCACTTCATCCTACATCTGATTAACGGGTTTTATGAACAATACAGACAGTAGTGGCCCCACACACAGAACTATGGTTGGCATACCATCCCCACAGTTCCCTGTGGTGTCGCCTAAATGAGATGTGGGTCTCGCTGATATTTTATCTCGAGTCTTAGAATCGAGGAAAGAAGCTGATGGACGGAGTGGATTTTACGTATACAATATTGTGGGCCGCACAATTTGAGCATTTTACCCACTGAGTATTAGGATACTATCATCACCAGAATCCTCAACAGCTTCCATTTGACTCGTTTTTTTGTTCTCTTCATCTTTATTTTTCCAATGATCACACATGAAACGTTGCATGCGCTATCCTAAAAACGGAGCTTATCTAAGCGCACACGTCTCAGCCATAAAGCTCATGCACACGACACACATGTGCCAGCATGCTACGATAGGTCTAAGATCCAATCCATGATGTTGGTCCGACCTTCTACATGTTTCCCAGAAAATAATCAGGTCCATTTCATGTGGGGCCCAATATTGGAAACAGGAAGATGAGTCAGAAAACTTCAGCCAATTTTTTCAGAGCCGTACATTTGTTTTGCAAACTTTTGCCCATCTAACCAGTGGTTCAACTTGATTTTTTTGGCTAAGGCATCAATGTAGTCGTTTCTATCTGATTGATGGATTGGATCTCAGACCCATCATGCGATGCTGGCACATGTGTGGCGTGCAGATGAGCTTTCTTACACACGCTTGCGCGCTTAACAAAGCTCCTGAATGCATTCCTCACATTACAGTCTCTCTTTCAAGATATTACAGAGAAAAAAAAACCCACAAACAACACAAGCCCTTGAGAGAGAGAGAGAGAGAGAGAGAGAGAGAGAGAGAGAGAGAGAGATGGGCACCTTCATAAAGGCCTTATAAAGATGAGGGGTAGGAAGCAAGCACTGCTTCCATATCAGATGAAGCTGATTGAATACCATCCCCACTCATCTGTCCTTGAACATGCTCCCAAATTAGAAAACCTGGGCATTGCTGGGACTCCACCCATTTACTCAGCTCCTGCCTTTGAATGCATTCACCTCCTATCCTCTCCCCATCCTCATCCAAGCAACATGATTGTACCTCCACAGGCACCATGTTCTCTATATTATCCAACAATGGCAGCAAATAATTCGGATCCATTCCACCCGTTATCGCCAATGGAGGGGCTGGTGCTTGCACCTGATGATTACCATTCAAATTCCACACATTTGGATTCACACCTGAGACTTCATGGCAGATTGGCCCCTCTTGTGGGATCGCACCAACGGCTAATTCGTTTTCGAACATGAGAAGAGAGAAAGGAGAAGAAAACATCGGTGCGGGAGCCGGTTTGATCGGTAAATCTTGGTTGAATACTACATTCGGAGGTTCGGAATAATAATTGGATGGAACCATCTTGACTCTAGGCTGAATTGGGGCTGTAATGCGAGCTGTCGGAGGCTTCTGTATCTTCTTTTTAATCCATGAATTCCAGTAGTTCTTTATCTCATTGTCAGTTCTCCCAGGCAAGTGACTTGCAATGTGAGCCCACCTGCAGACCCTTATACAGATCACAAATCCAAGTTTTCAAAGAGGAGATCTAACATGAGCTTCTTCTTCTTTTTTTTCTTTTCCTTTTTTTTTTTTTTTTTTTTTTTTTTTTTTTTTTTTTTTTTTTTTTTTTTTGGAATCTAACATGAACTAATGCGTATGCGTAGTAGTTGAAAACATGTTTTTTATTTTTTGATTTTTTATGCTACAAACCCTAGAAATGTACAAGCTCGTATTACTGTAGCCTTCAATGGAAAAGAAAAACAGGTAAGAGTTGTCTGGATGCATGGAATTGGAGTCAAACAAAAGAAAGAGTTTCTTGGAAGTTGTCTGCATGCATGGAATTGAGTCCAACAAAAGAAAGCGTTTCTTGGAAAACAATCCTTATAAGAAATTGGGCGATAAGTTTCGGTTTTCCATAAGAAGATGAGTACATGTTTGGATGCAAGAAAGTAGGGAATCTTCACAAAATAAGTGGTATTCACAAGATGAAAGATTGAGGATGCATGTGACACATGTGCTGGATCTGAGACATTCATTAGGTGGGGCGAGGTCATAAAGGAATGATTGGGACTAGATAAGGTATTTCATGGCACCCAAGATTATTATAGCTCTTGTAACCAGCTGATTTTCTCTGTAGGAACATCATGGGCTTTAGGAAGGCAAACAAAAATTATTTGAATAGTTGAAAGAGAATCCATGGAGATGCGGTTTCCGGGTTCTTAGGCATGCCAAACACAGTAAACTAAGCTACGTTTTCTGTAAGTCGCCATTTTCATGCACCCAAATGGCCCCATAAATGGTTGAGAGATTAATATAACCTGTTCCCTACAATACTATGAAGGTTGATTATCAGCTTCTCCTCCTCAAGGGTGAACCGCCCTCGTCTGATGTCGGGTCTCAGATAGTTAATCCACCTCAACCTACAACTCTTCCCACATCTCTGAAGGCCTGAAAAAAAAAGAAGATAATAAATAACAAAAAGAGAGAGATCAAAAGATGGGTAAGCAAGCCAGATTCGATTTCCATGCAGTAGCATTAAGTAAATGGTATAAAAACTACTATAAATCTGTAAATCAAGATGTCTGTCGATGACAGTTCAATGCCATCGAGCAGACCTCGATGTCATCGTAAAAATCCAGAATTTCCCGTGTTGGTTGCTGGACACTTTGGTTGTGGCAAGAAATTGCAGCAATCATAAGTTCTAAGAAATTCCGAAGCATTCAATCCAAATACTCTCTCTGGGTCACTTCTCCAAACTTCTCATAACTATCCAACGGATGTGCTGCCTCATGGATGAGGCAATGACAAGAAATTGCAGCAATTATAAGTTCTAAGAAATTCCTAAGCATTCAATCCAAATACTCTCTCTGGGCCACTTCTCATAACCATCCAAGAAATGGGTGATAGATGAATTAGTTTCTTGGAACTTCCAATCAGTAAGATTTTGGGCCATGGTCCATCTGCAGAGAGAGAGAGAGAGAGAGAGAGAGAGAGAGAGAGAGAGAGAGAGAGAGAGAGAGAGAGAGAGACCTGCTTTCTGAGGGACTTCACTCCAACAACCATAGCCATGGGTGGTGATGAAGCGAATGAGCTTTTCATCTTCTTCTGGAGACCAGAGGCCTCTCTTCACCTTCTGACGGTTGCAGCAGGAATGGTGGCCCATCTCTTCTGCTTCTTCTTGTTGTTGTTGCGGGGGAATGAAGATGAAGAGAGATCTTTCTATGAGGAGAAACGGAGCTGGTCGTCTCTCACTCTCTTTAAGCAGTGCTCCTTCCCCCCGACAAGTTCACCGGATGGGACCAGCCCCCTACTTTCTATCTAACCCTAAAAGCGACTTCCCATCGACTCTCTCTCTCTCTCTCTCTCTCTCTCTCCCCCACTTACTCGAATCCTCTATAACACATTTTATAAGAAGAGCGTGCAACACCCGAGCTTTGTGGGCCCTCTCCTTGATGTGTGTGTGACATCCACTCCGTCCGTCAGTGGATACATCTCATGTGAATACCCGATTCCAAAAATAAGGACGATCTATAAATCGTGTGTGCAATACCCCAGGGAACAGTGGAATGGGGACGATCACCATTTTCTAGGGCCGGTGTTGTTTATATGCCATCCAAACAGTTCATCAGGTGAGCCCCACTAGAATGAAGAGACATCACAAAAATTATCCTGATAAAAACTCAGGTGGGCACCACCAAGTGGATTTAGAGTTTTAGGTATGATTTTATATTGTTCTTGTAGTGTGGCCCACCTTAGTCTTGGATCTAGATGAACTTTGTCGTGTACTGTGAAAATGAGGTGAAAAAACTGATGTACTAAGTGGATGTCACGCATACATCATGGTGGACCCCATGGATCTCGAGTGTTGTACGCGCTTTCTTCAACAAGGGTTGTAGAGGATTCCGGTCTGTCTCTCTCTATATACGTAGACAATACTAATCCCGCTCCACGTACAAAACATGCCTGAATCTGCCTATTCTCTCTTTCTCTCTCTCACCAGCCTTCGTGGTGGCATGACTCTGAGGGGTCATAGTGATGTATGTGTTTTATCCACGCCGTCCATCCGTTTTTCCAGATCATTTTAGGCCATTCTCCCAAAATTGAAGCATATCCGAACATCAATTGGACCACACCACAGGAAAAAGTGGGGATTGGAGGTTTCAACGGTGGACGCCATTATCCCCACTGTTTCTGTCTGGTCCACTTGAGCTTGACATATACTTCAATTTTGGGCTCAAGGTGAAAAAACGGATGGACAGCGCGGATAAAACACACATCACAGTGGGCCCCCTAGGGTCCTGCCACCTCCGAGGTGGTCGCAGGGTCACCCACGCAAACCGCGTCCGACGCGATGAGGGTTTCGATGGAAAGCGGGGCAAGGATCGCAGTTACCATCCAGGGCCACCTTTCCAGTTCCCACGCTTAGATGGCAGGCGTATCAGAGATCCTGACCATTCATCGGGTAGTGTACACTTTGAAAATGCCTTGGACCAAAAAACATGATATCAGCCCACCGACTGCCCACTGCCGCTCAGTAGCCAGTAGCTACTGGACAGTGTTCTGTGGACCCCA
Source organism: Magnolia officinalis (assembly GCA_021015155.1). Classification (NCBI taxonomy): domain Eukaryota; kingdom Viridiplantae; phylum Streptophyta; class Magnoliopsida; order Magnoliales; family Magnoliaceae; genus Magnolia; species Magnolia officinalis. The sequence continues at coordinate 28,080 of JAJHSJ010001210.1, read as the reverse complement.
CAATGATGAATTTATTTTATCCACACCGTCCATCCATTTTTTCAAATCATTTTCTATCATGAGCCTCAAAATGAGACATATCAAAATCTTATGTAGACCACACCATAGGAAACATTGACGATTGAACGCTTACCATTAAAAGCTTCATGAGGCTGCCAAGGTTTTATACGAAGCTGATTTTTTTTTTTCCCTTCATCCAGGTATTTGTGGCCTAATAAACAGGTTGGATAGGAAATAAACATTATAGTGGGTCCTCAGGAAGTTATTAACGATGGACGTTTAATCACCACTTTTTTCTTCTAGGGTGGACCACTTGAGATTTGGATCTGCCTCATTTCTGAGCTAATGTAATAAAATGATCCATAAAAATATATGAACGACGTGGATAAAACACATACATCATGGTGGGGCCCACAGAGCACTGTCCAGCGTCAATAGGCAATCCTGTCCCATCAGACATCAAAACTGTATTAGAAAAAAAATATAGTGGGTGCAATGATCCAACTTTTAGTTACACGTGTGGCTTACTTGATAAATAAACTATCATTAATTTTATATATATTGCAGGTTAACAACGTGCACTGCCCAATCCATATAAATCACACGTACGTGCCATCCAACGGTAGAACAAGGTCATGCACGTGATGTGGGCACCTCACTCTATCTAAACCCCACGGAAACTACGTGCCACGTAGACGGATGAGTGGTCCACCTGAGTTCTGAATCTGCTGGCATTACATCTGAACATGAGCCATAGAAACTGATGTACGGAGTGGATGTGAGAGAAGGTAGGACCCACAAGAGTTTTATGCGGGACGCAATTCGCGCGTGTTGAAAATATGACACGCTGATGTCAGAGAATGTTGAAACTTGACTCACGGAACCGCTGTTAGAGATTTGTAAGCATGTTGAGAGATCCAGGCCATTCACAGGCAGGTGGCGAACGAGCAATGGACCAAAAATGATGTTGGTCCACTTATCCAGGGGGTTAGTCTTGCTTGATAAAAATGGACAGAGAAAAGGCCCAAGAGTAGCGCATGCATGGATCACTTGATGAGCGTACAACTCTTTTATCTTTGGTACACACTCTACTGTCATGGGCCGGGCCTAGTGTAGGTGTCAGTCCGGCTTTTGAATTGTTAAGGGCCGGGCTGTCAGGCTGCCCTATTCAAAATTCTGATTTTTCAGGCCAGAGCCCGGTCCATTGACACCCCTGACCATAAGTGTTGGAAAAAATTCATTAGTATTTATTTGCCATCCAATCTGTTGATAAGGTCATATAAGCGTGGATGAAGGGAAAAAATAAATATCAATTTGATCCAAAACTTTTGTGGCCCCTTAATAGTCAATCAATTTTTAATTTCCAATGGTATGGTCCATTTGATAATTGGATCTAATTTATTTTTGGTATTATACCCTGAAATGATTAGGAAAAACAGTTGGGTAGTGTCATACAATATACATACATCAAGGTGGGGCCCACCTTAAAGGCCTGCACCGTCTTGGGTAAGTTTGAGGTCTCACCTAATCCGCTCCTTACCTGATAATTAAATGGTCTAGTGTCTGACATAGGGGTGCACATTTAACCGGTAGAACCGTGGAACCGGACCGGAACCGTTGGATCGGTCCGGTTTGGTCCGGTTCTGGACAGCACCGGTTCCGGTTCCGGTTCCAAAATTGCGAGAACCGTTGGATACGGTTCGGTTCCGGTTTAGGGGCAGGTAGAACCGACCCGAACCGTGGAACCGTGGTCCCCACCTCTTCTTACGCGTTGCTAAGAAGGATGAGCGGAGTAGATCTCCGAGAATGCCTTCAGAAGTAGGCCCACCTATTTTTTTTTTTCAAAATATCCAAACAGTGAAAAACGTCCAGGGACGGACGTGCATGGATTGGGTTTTGACAGTGGCCCCCACCCATCATCCCTTTTCATGATCTGGACCGTCCAATGTGTCCCAGAGGGCGGCTTGACCCTCGCCTAGGTGGAGGAATTGCAGATGATGAAAAACCCAGAACCGTGGAACCGATCCGGAACCAAACCGGTTTTCACGGTCCGGTTCTGGTTCGGTTCTAGTGTGCTAACGGTTCGGTTCCGGTTCCGAAAATCCCAGAACCGTTAGGAACGGTTCGGTTCCGGTTTTACCCCGGAACCGGACCAAACCGGACCGTGTGCACCCCTAGTCTGACATGTGTTTGCCATTAGAACAGACTCTGGCATGTATCCTTGAATGTGGGATTATCCCGCTTGTTAACCCAACACTACGTGTAAGGAGTACTGTGTAGGCCTGGCTGTGATATACGTATTTTATCCAATCCCTCTATCCATTTTCCAACTCATTTTAGGGCATGAGTCCAAAATTGAAGCATATCCAAAGCTCATGAAGTTGGCATTATTAAAGTTGTACATGAATTGAATTGAGTCGAGTTGATAGTAGATAACCTCAGCTCAAACTTGGCTTGGCTCTGTCCTCAAGCCTGACTAGCTAGTTCGGCTTGGTTTTGTTAGCGGTTTGGCCAATTTAGGCTGAGTTTGAGCCCGTGCAACATTTTCTCAAACAAATGAAGTGCATATTCAATTTCTCACATAATGCAAAACAGTAAGAGCACTTTTCAGGTATTTCATCAAACACTCCGCAAGCAGTATCAGAATCAAGATATAAAGACATTCTTATAATATAAAGATTTATTATTCTTTTTTTTTTTTTTTTTTTTTTTAGCGATTTGTTTCATATCCATTCATTCCTCGCCATCAGCTAGAGAATGTATACACCCGAAACAACACTTTGTTGAGTCATTTCATCAAACACTCGGCGATCAACATCGATATCAAAATAAGTGAGTCATTGAGTCGATTCAAGTTGAGGTTCGATCCGGCTCAAGAAATTTTCGAGCTCCAAAAGCTAGCTTAACTCGGACCAAATCCAATTTAGAACCGAGGTGAGTCGAGTCGAGTGAGCTGACCGAGCTAACTCAACTCATGTACAACTCTCGGCATTATATGTATTTTATCCAAGCCTGGCCTCCATCCATTTTCCAACCCATTTTAGGGCATAAGCCCAAAATTAAAGCATATCAAAAGTTCAAGTTGGCATAATGACATCCACAATTGAAACATTTTCATGGCCCACGGTGCTGTTTCTTTTGTCATCCCACCTGTTCATAAGGTCATACGCTTAAATGAAGGGAAAGCATAAGTAAGTATCAACGTCATCCAAAAGTCTTGCAATCCTGGTAAGTTTTTAACCTTGGGCATTCAATCCCCTGTTTCCTATGGTGGGTCCACCGGAGCTTAGATATGCTTCAATTTTGAGTTCATGCCCTAAAGTGAATTGGCAAACGGATGATGGCATGGATAAAACCTGTACACATGGCGGCCCCATGTAGTCACTAAACCATGCAGCTCCATGGTGTTGGGGTTCACCATGCAATCCGCGTCCACATCCGGGGAGAGGGAGTGTTTGTACGTTTTTCTATTTACCACCTCAAACGGTAATAAAAAGGTAATGATGACTTTTAAATTACTTTTTTGGAAATAATGTGGGAGTGAAATCGTGATGTATGTGTTTGATCTTCATTGTCTGTTAATTTTTATCACGTCATTTTAAGGCATGATCCCAAATTAAGGTAGTTTATAAACTTAGGTGGACCACACAAGGGAAAAGAAGGGGGATAATGACAACCACCATTGAACGGTGAAACCATCCAAGAATCCCACAATAATATGTATCTGTGATCCAACCTGTTCATATGGTCACAGAGGAAAGGATGAAGGGAAAACACAAATATCAACTTGATCCAAAACTTCAATGGCGTGAGAAAATTTCAATGGTAGGCGTTTAACTTATCCTATTTCTTGTGGTGTGGTTGATTTACACTTTGAATTTGCCTCAATTTTGGGCTCATGCTCTGAAATGAGTTGGTAAAACAGACTAACGGTGTCGATCAGACATATACATTACAGTTGGCCCCATAGAGTTTTTCTCAATCCTCCTTAGTATTAGTGTTAAGCCAATCAGTTGTGTGGGTGGGTTACTGTAATTTAAATTATAAATAATGATTACTTATTTACCATCGTTTATAATTGTAAATAGAAAATCAAACACTTCCTAATCCCTAACATGAGTGGCCACTCTCTCATCGAATTACGGACGGAATCGTGTACAATCACCCATGCTTGTGGGGTCCACCATATTTAATATTTAAATCCACTCTGTTTATCAAGTGAGAACCATTAGTTTAATCGTATATATAAAAGATCAGCCAGATAAGAAAAACTCTGATGGGCAATACCAACGGATACAATGTAAAACTGCTTCAGAAATGTCTAAGCTAACACGGTGTGGCCAGCTTGATATCTGGGTCAGTCTGGATTTTTGTGTTTTCAATTCATCCTAGTAAAGTACACCTAATTAATGGATTTGATGAAAGATATAAACCATGATGGCCCCGTGCACAAACCCATGGTTGGCATCCCATCTCCACTATTCCCTGTGGAGTCCAACCTAAGTTTTGGATCTTGCTGATTTGTTCTCCAGGTCCTAGATCGAGAATAGAACTTTCTGGACGGAGTGGATTTTACATCTACTACATGGTGGGCTCCACAAGCTTGGAAGTGTTACGTGCTGTGTGAAACAGGTGTTGTTGAGGTTTCCAGTCCCTGAATCCCGATAGTGTAACACCATACGACGTCAGGAGTACCCTGAGGTATTATACAAGGAAAAATACATGAGCATCACATACGTGTTTTCACTTTTGTCAAGTTGGGCCCTTGGTTCGGTAATCTAGACCATTGGTCCTCAATGATATGATTTCAGCCTTTCAATTCATAGGTGTTGGTCGCTGGGATCTTCCAAGCTGGGAGATTTTTGGGTCATTGTCTACCCACGGTGGGTTTTGAAAGACCACTGGCCCGGATTACCGAACCATTGGCCCACTTGTCAAATGGAAAACCCCCTCGTACAGTATACTCTTAAAAAATTACCATGTAATTCCTGTGTTATACATTACTATACAATGACCCAATACATATAACAAAATCAGAACCGTACAAATTACGATCATCCGAACTGTCTAAGTGATGGACTTAAAATGTAGGGCTAAAATTAAAGTACTCAACGGTCGAAATTCAATGAATAGCATTAGTTGGAGGTTAGTATGATCAACTCAATCAGATTGTTGAGATTGTACTCCATGCACGACGTGTATGATTTTCACGTGCATGTTACGGATTCCCACACTATGCCAGCGTATGCTTTTCTCGGGAAGCTATTGCGTTGGCGTAGCTTTTCACTCGGATTCGGCAGTGATCTCTTCAGTTCCAACGTCGGTGCAGGAAAAGCTCTTTGGGCCACCGCGATGTGTGTGTTTTATCCACACCGTTGGTCCATTTTGCTAGATTATTTTAGGGCATAAGCAGGTCAGCAGTGAGGACAATGACAACCACCGTTGAAACGGGCACGGATTGGATACTACCCCACCAGGACCCAGCTAGATACGGACGGTTCTGTCAGGGCTCTGTGGCAGCCGTCGCGAGGTATATGTTTTATCCACGCCGTTCATCAATTTCGATGGGTTATTTTAGGACATGAGCCAAAAAAAAAAAAAAAAAGGCGCGGATTGGCTACTGAAAGGTTGAGTACCGAACTGCCACTGAAGTGACTTCACCAAGTTCTGTGAGCCCTACCATGATGTATGTTTTATATCCACCCCAACAATCCATCCATCTGGAGAGATCATTTTAGGGTAAGATCCAAATAATGAGTCACATCCAAAGTTCCGGTGGACCCACACAGAAAACAGTGGGGAGAGTGACACCACCATTAAAAACTTCTAAACGGCACAAAAGCCACTTCAGGAAACGGATTGGCTACTCCCCCTGACACCAGCCCCGTGGCTGATGGTCGATGCTCTGTGGGCCCCACCATGATGTATGTATTTCATCATATCCGTTCATCCATTTTTACCGATCATTTTATGGCTTGATCCCAAAATATAAATCTCATGGTGGGCCCCACCACCAGCCACTCCCCTGCCACCAGCCAATGGCTGGTGGTCGGTGCTTCGTGGGCCCCACCATGATGTATGTGTTTCATCCATGCCGTCTATCTATTTTTATAGATCAATTTATTGTAGGAGACCAAAATTGAGATATATCCCAGTCTCGAGTGGACCACATTACAGGAAACAGTGTTGAATGAGCTTCAACCATTAAAAGCTTTTCGAGGGCCATAAAGGTTTTGGATCAAGCTTATCTTTGTTTTTTCCCTTCATCTGGGTCTGTCTGACCTAATCAACAGATTGGATGTCAAATAAACAGTGCAGTGGTCCTTAGGAGGATTTTAATGGTGGATATCCAATCACTATTGTTTTCCTGTGGTGTGGTCCACCTGAGATTTATATTCCTATCATTTTTGGTATAAAGCATTAAAATGATCTATAAAAATGGATGAACAAAATGGATGAATCACATGCATCATGGTGAGGCCCACAGAGCACCGACCATCAGCCAGAGGGGTTGGTGGCAGGGGAGTAGCCGGGATTTCCTGCGAAAACCTTTTGCAGGAAGTTCGTGCGCTGGGATGCTAGGTGGGGCCCACCTTGATGTTCGTCATAAATTCACCCCGTTCATCTGTTTTCTGAGATCATTTTAAGATATTATACCAAAAATTAGATGGATACAAAACTCAAGTGGGCCGACACGAGAGGAAACAGTTGTGATTCAGTCACCACCGTTGAAAATTTTCTAAGGCCACAAAAGTTTCGTATTATGCTAAATTTTTAGTGTTTTCACTTCATCCCAGTGGAAATGACCTTATAAACCGTTTGGATGGCATATCAAAATCAAGGTAGAGCCCGGGAAGGTTTCAACGGTAAAAAACTACTTCCCCAGATTTCCCTCTCGTATGGCCTCCTTGAGTTACATCATTTTTAGTTATATGTGGTAAAATGATCTTCAGAAAACGGATGGACAGTATGGATTTATCACAAACATCACAGTGGACCCCACCTAGCATCCAAGCGCAGGAACTTCATGCGGAAGGCTTTTGCAGGAAATCCTCGTCCGATAGAAGGCTTAAGTGGAACAAACCAGAGGAAGAACTGAGGATTGAAAGCTCACCGTTGGAAACTTCTCGGAGGCTTACCTACCGTATGAACGTTGGATGGCAAATAAACATTACAGTGGGCACTAGTAATTTCTTAACGGGACAAATTTATTCCCAACTGCTTTCTATGGTGTGCTGAACTTGAGCCTCCAATCCGACTTATATTTAGGCTCATGTCATAAAATGATCTATCAAAATAGGTTAACAAATTGGGTAAAATATAGACATCATAGTACCCCTAAGGATATGGCCATCGTCGCTGGTTAGAAACACTAATATTTTGATCTCAGCGGTCTCAACATAGGCAGTTTTCATCGTAGTAGAAGGTAGAGTTGGGCATTCAGTCTAGTCAGAACAAGTTAGGGCTGACCTGATTCAGTTCAATTTTGAAATAGACCTAACCCGAACTCGACGCAACTCACCCAACTCGGTACCAATTCTAACATGCCTAACCCGATCCAATCTTAGTCTGGCCTGGACTAATCCGAACTGAGTCCGACCCTATCACAAGTATTGAGTCAGGTGCAGCGTGTATTGTAATGCCCTGAAAATCGGGGGTCGTGCATACACTCGACTCCCAAGTTCCCGGGTGTCACTTATAACCAATTTTTACTATAATTTGCGTTTAATCAAATGTAAAGGCACAGCGTGGAATTACTAGGAACATGAAGCACAACCACAACTAATCTGCTGAAATGAAAAAAGTCAAATACATATACAAATCTAAAAGAACATAAGTGGGTCGCACAAGGCGTTGCTCAACAAATCACAAAAAGAATGATATATTCAAAAAATAAAGCTGAGTCCACTACTCAGTGATCCAAAATTCCGTCTACTGAGCCGATGAAGACCCGCTCATCAACTGAAAGTAGGAGAATTCGTCCTCCTCCTCGAGGTTCGTGTCGTCAGACTCCTCCAAATTTGTATCACCTGCATCTATAGACGAGTCTGGTTGGTGTTTTAAAACACCGTCCCAGAGTGGGAGTGAGTGATCAACTTAGTGATAGCTATTAATCTTAAGTTGTACAAGCAACAGTCATATTAAGAATTTAATGAAAGACATTCATTCACAGTAACTAAACTAATCTTGGTAATGCGTATGCATGATGGATGATATGATGCATGCCCTCGCCACAACACTCCCTCGAGCAACTCCATCTAACGATTGCGTATGTCAACACTCCCTCAAAGCGACCTCGACTACGGAGTCGCCACCATAACTAGTGCGATGTAATGCGATCGTGTTAGCTGAATTCTTAGTTAAGTCCATCCAGTAGGTTTGGGAATCTGGTACACCCCACGTATCAATGCCCTAATCTGGTTGCGAGGCCAAGGCCCCCAAATGTGTGAACCCGAGACCCCATGAGCTTTGATCCCGTCGGGTTCCCCATCCCCGACTCCAAGCATATGGGGAGTGCCAAGAGGAAGAGATCGCTCGCGGTCACTATGGGGAGGCGTGTCACCCCAGCGTAGGCCGACAGCTCGGACACAGTGTCCCATTCTACCATGCAAGGCTCACGAGGCAGTGGATCAACTTCAAGTGGTTATCGGTGGGCGGCAACGGTGGTAGGGTGTTCCAGGTTTCATACATATGTGAGCAAACAAGGTTAACAAATAGGATTGGTCGGTAAGTAGGCTAGACCGCACGAGTCAGGCGAATATGCGACGAACGACATCGGGTACAAGGGACCCATGTAGTTGAACTACTGCCGCCCGTACACACCCGTCCAAACCTATAGGTTTAGCTCTAGCATAGTCCTACCGATGGGACTACCGTCTCTCCTCATATTCCCGACCAACCCAAGGGTATGAATAGTGATTCATAGCATGCCAACTACCAATGCATCATCCAGCACAAACAACATCATGGTTTCATACTCCTCAACATATAATTTAGATTCTTGTAGCAAGCAAGGCTAACAATATCATGAAATAAAGTGCATGTGAGTTATGTGTGTGGGTGAGGAAGTTAAACACTTCCTTCATCTTAAGAAATTATAAGCACAAGAGTAATGAATCATGGATACTAAGAAACAACACTATAAGGAAAAATCCAACAAGGCATGAGCATGAGATCATCCATACACAAAATCATTTGAGAGGTAAGAACATCATCATATGAAAAGCAAACACACAATTCCATGCAAATTCAACAAACATGCAATTCCTAGGATTTTTCTAGATTCTCCAAATATAGCATCTAAACAATCAAAATCATTAGATTCGTAATAAAATTGGTGCTAAGCCACCTAAGGATAATAGTCTGCACTTATAGATCGTTGGAGAGTTGGAAAACGACCTAGGAAAGAGGGCTTTTGGGGTTGGGCGACCGGAATCCCTAAAACAGCCATTTACACGTTAGAACTTCATGCAAAACCCTCACACACACAAGGGTTTTAAGAAAAAGGGGTGAGAGATTTACCTATACAATCAACGGAAGCGAATGGGCGGTCGTGGTGGAGGATTCGTCGAGGAATAGGTGAGGAGTTGTAAGCATCGGACTCCCTCGGCCCCACTTTGATCTATGGCCCACCCTCACTCTCCCTTCCTCTCTTCTTCCTTTTTTCTTTCTCCCTTTTCTCTCTTTTCTCTTTCTCTTCTTTAGGGCAAAATTCGTATGGGGAGAGGGGGTGCCCAAATAGGGCCTTTATATAGTGTCAGGTTTGGTGCAAATGGCCTTAAGGGATGAGTTTTTACTATACTAGCCCTAGGGGGTATTTTTCTACTATTTTGGAGCTACTACGGGATATAGGAGATGGCACCCACCGTTCGATAGTTGACCCTAGTGATGATCTACGTATGGGTATGATCGGCCCGCCATTTGGATGAGTCAATCGACAGATATGATTAGAAGTCTACTCAATGGTCACCAATAGTCAATTGGGGCCGCGACTATACGAATATGAGCAGGGAAATATCCTCACTCCATGTGTAAAATTTGGTCGTAAATTGACGGTCCGAAATCCTTAACTTTGTATAAGAGTGAATGACCTAATTCACTTAAGTTCCAGCTCCTTTCTTTAGGGTATTTGCACATCTCATACACTCGTCCTTTGACTCAAGTTAAGCGGTTCTGGACAGTACCCAGGTCCGAATCCAGCGATGGACGTCAAGCCCAGGAAGACGGACATTACTCTATAATTTTGGAACAAGTGGCCCACCAATGAGCGGTCTAGGGCTTGTTTGGAAAATCGAGACATTTCTGAAATGAATTAGGTATTGAGATTTCTCGTGGGTAATGATTAGGGTTTGGATTAACTATGTTCATAGTGTGGCCTATTTGTAACTAGTAAAAGTGGAGATTTGGTCAAGATTACTCTAAATCGTCAGTTTTAGGCTAAAAGAGTAACGGGGTTGATTTGGTCTATTATTAAAGATCCGGGCCTTATCTGATTCGGCCCCGGGTAGATCTTTAATTTAGTCGTGATTTTCTTGATTAGTTAGCGATGACTCGGTTAGATTTGGGCCCTACATGAGTAAATCATGGGCCTAAACTTGATGTTCAAGTGATCGGGCGGATTCGTTGGCCTTCTACGGTTGATTAATTTAACTTGTACGGTTATTTACTAGTTTCACCTCGATATATACTAACATTGAGTGCTAATGGTCATTAAGTGATATTATAAGTTAATAACACAAAAAAAAAAATTCAAGGATTTTTAGAATTCAAAACAGTGAAAATTCGGGATGTTACATGTATCCACGGGCTTAAATTACAATTCAAAACCTAAGTGCACCTGTCTAGATTGCATCCTCTTCATCAGCTACATGCATTCTCAGATCTGAAATGTTGAATCTAAGTTTATATATACAGCATCCTTACTCTTGCTCCGGTGGTAAACTCTAAAGAGTTTCAACACCTGGTCAAGGGTTCAAGTGTCCATAGGTGGTGAAATCCCACTAAGGCGTGAGTGTGTGGGGGTGTGTGCGTGTGTAAAAAAAAAAGTTTTATATATTATATATATATATATATATATATATATATATATATATATATATATATATATGAGTCGAGTCAGCATTGAGTTAGATCTCGGGTCGAATTGAGTTAAGTTGCTAGTGGCCCGAACTCGAATTGGTTGAGTTTGGATTGGATGAAGTCTACTCGGTTTGAATTGGTTCACCCACTTATTCCGAATCAAGTCGGGTTTGAACGAGTCGGATGAGTTGAATAATCCTGTACATACCTCTAGTAAAGGGAACCTTGTATATATAATAATGTTATCAAATCTTCGAAAATTACCATTATTCCTCATTTCCTGCTCCATAACCTCCTTACGTACTCTATTAATTAACCAAATTAACTAATTGGTCCACCCAATATCTTTCACACACAAATATCATCTCCTCTAATAGCCCTTCCTTTGCCTGCTTCATCATGCAACATACTAAATAAAAAAGTTTCCTTCTTTCCATGATTGCATTGCCTTTCATCAAGATTCTCTAATCATGAACTTTAATAAATCTAATGTGGTAGTTGAATTTTACATTGTTGTACCACCTGTATGGGATCCACAGAAATTCAAACGTTCGATGTTTATAAACACTATTTCAAAGTAAGAAATGGTGTGAAACATTGACAAAATCTGATTCCATTGAAATCCGACTCGTGCCTAACAATCCATGCTGAAAAACGGATTGCGGGGAGAGGGGATTAGGTGCGACCCTGGCCTCCCGGGCCCACCTTGATGTATGTATTATGTATCCATGCGGTCCATATATTTTTTCAGATCATTTTAGGGTATCTAAAAAATAAGTAGATCCAATTATCAGGTGGACCATATCAGAAGAAACAATAATGATTGACCGTCCTACCATTAAAAACTTCTTATGGTGTACCTTAAGCCTAGAGGAAGGGGAAAAACAAATATTAGCTTGATTCAAAACTTTTGTGGCCCATTAATGGTCAATTACCACTATTTCTTATGGTATGGTCCACCTGATAATTAGATTTGCTTCATTTTTGTAATAATGCTTAAAATGATATGGAAAAATAAATAAACAGAGTGGATACATAAGACATACATCAAGGTGGGCCCCCTGTCACCCCACGATTAGAGTTGTATGAGAGCCGAACCGAGTCAAGCTTGGCCCAGTTCGGCTCGGTCAACAGGTTACTCCAACTCGAACTTGGCTTGACTCGGTCCTCGAGCCTGGCTGGCTAGCTCCACTCGGCTCGATCAGTAACTCGAGCCAACTTTAGCGGAGTTCGAGTTCAAGCCTTCCAGCTGAGTTTGAATTTAGATTTTAGGAGTTTTAATGTATATAATATATAATATATATTAAAATATATAATTTATTTAAATATAAATATTTACAAAATATTTATATTAAGTGAACTTGATCCGAGTCGAATTAATTCGAACCGACTCAAGTTCGAGTCAAGTTCCGAGTCGAGTTAAGTCGAGCTTGGTCTAGCTTGGACTCAGCGACTCGGCATGAACCTAGTTTTGAACCGAGTTGAATTGAGCTTTTCCGAGTCGAGTCCAGCGAGTTAATTGAGCTAACTTGGTTCGTGTACAGCTCTACCCAAAGTAAGGGCCATACCCTCATGGGTGAGGCCGGGGTCTCACCTAATTCGTTTTGATTATGTGGTGTGCCACACACCACCAACCAAGTGTGTTGATGTCACGTACTTCTGTGGGCTTCACTATGCAGATGTATGTGTTATATTCACATTGTCCATCCATTTGGCAATATCATTTGAGTGCATGAAGCTTTTTGAGGCAGATCCAAAGCTCAAGTGGACCACACCACAAAAACCAACGTGAATAATGATGCCCACCCTTGAAAGCGTGGGAACAATATTGATGCCCACCCTTGAAACCTCCTAAGGCCCACCATGATGTTTCTTTGCCATCCAACTTGTTCATAAGGTTACAAATGTTAGAAAAATGTGTTGGAAATATCAAAAAATAAAAATAAAATAAAATTAATTATTTTCGTTTCACCAGCAGAATCACATAAAAATTACATTGTCCTTAAAGCGTGATTCGCCCCCTTATCAATTGCTGAAGGGTTACAGGCGAATGGCTTACAAGATAAGACAAGCCTGTTTGGATTCTGCTTTTTGCAATCACGAAGGTTCACATAGACGCAACAAATCTTCTAGCAGAATTAGATAATGATTGTGTTAACAATATTCTAAGATGGAGATGATCTGATGGATGAGGAGAGAAGTGTTTTGAGTTGATAGAATTTGGACTGGAATGATTCAATTTATTTAAGCACTAGGGAGTGGACCATTGCTAGGTGGCCGTCAATGGTTCATAATGTTTGAAAAACATTTCTGACCATTGATTATTAATTTAAGCCATTTTTGGTCGTCAGATCGGAAGATTTGACCGTTGGATCATCATGGCTCATCAATTTTCAGACCATTGGGAATTTAAAGGCTGATAGCCATTTTTAGAAACGGCTGACCATTTCGCATTAATAATCCGACTGTGGGTAAAGTGCGCCAACTAGCGCCACTACAGTCACACTGTTCACGCCCGAGTGCGCACGCGTGCGTGTTCCAATGCCCGAGCGTTTCAATTTTTAAAGCTCCAAGTAAGAATACTATACACACCCCCACATATAAACCCTAATTCTTCTACTTTCAATTTGATGTGGACAAAAGCATACACCGCACTTTTTCATTTAAAAATTTCAAAAGGAATTTTGGTGGAAAAATGAAAATTCCAAAAATTTCAAATTTATTCTTTTTTAAAAACCACAAATTTCAACATGATGTTTCTTTGCCATCCAAGCTGTTAATAAGGTTACAAGTATGTAACGCCCCGAAAATCGAGGGTCGAGCAAAGCTCAACTCCCGAGATCCGTCGCATCACTTATGCAACATAGATAATGATGATTATATGTTGTCCGTATTAGCACATTAAACATGAATGAGGTTATACTAAATCAACATATCATACTCCAGAGATGATTAAATTGAGCAAGTGGAAGACTATGATAAATATATAAAGTATATAAGTGGTTATCAGCCCTCAGAGTATGATCATGTCACCAGGCTGAATATATACATGTTTGTTCCAAAATATACAAAATGATAAAGTGTAATGTCCAACTAATTCGTATCCCTGTAACCCGTTGATCAATACATGGTCTTCATAGACTTGCCTGATAGCTGCATATAGGAGAACTCCTCCTTATCGTCGTAGAGGTTAGGCTCTGCTTCGCAAGCCTCGCCATCATCTGCAGCTAAAACAGAGTCTGATTGGTATTTTAAAACACCGTCCTATAGTGGGAGTGAGTGATCAACTCAGTGGAGCTATAAGGCAAAGGTTAACATGTTATCAATTCAGTCAAGCAGTAATGATAAAGCAGTAAAATAATTATGTCCTAAGTACTCTTATTAATGCAGAAATGATATGCTATAATGATGCATGCCCTCGCCTACACTCCCTCAGCGACATCATCTCACAATCGCGCATGGCAAACTCCCTAAACGTGTGCTTCCTCGGCAAAACACATGCAATGCGGTGCATGATCGTGTTAGCTAAGTAATTTATTAAGCATATTCATACAGCAGATTTGGGAAGCTAAGGTACCTCCCTTTATGACAATTACCCAAACAATGATCCATCTAGGGTCGTCAATCCTAGTTAATCAAATAACAGTGGATAGACAAGTTATAGGGCAACATCACCCCTTAATTTAATAGCAGTGGATAGGCAAGTTCACGTGTTTACACTCGAGATCACTACGGGAGGCTCGTCACCATCCACGTAAGCTTATTTTATACTCGAGGTCACTACGAGAGGCTCGTCATCTGATCGTAGGCCGATAGCTCAAATAAAGTGTCCTATACCACCGTATTCTGCTCACGAGTTTGGGTTGTTCACTTGTCACTACGGGGAGGCTCGTCACCCCAGCGTAGCCGATAGCTCGACCACGGTATCCCATACCACCATGCCTGGCTCATGAGTCTTAGCGGATCGTGGTACCAAGGTTAAACGAGTTTTACATTGGTAAGTGGTACCTTAGATTCAAACAGTAGCATCCATACATGGTAAACGTACAATAGGCCAATCGGGTTGCTTGACAAGTTCGATTGGTACGAGCACACGCTAAATTAATCGACATGGAGCGCATACACACTCTTCGTGGCCTAACCACTGTCGATAATCATCATACGATTTGGATTCATCGAACGTATCCGTTGTGGCGAGACTAGTTCGACCACTCGATCGAAAACGGTTAACGATTGCCTGGACCATGTATTAGTCTCAATCATACTCAAATACAATAAGTATTCATATGTGATAGTTGAAACAACATTTAACAACCAATTTAAATACAATTCTCATTCGGGCATTTTAACAACCATATTGCACATGTTATCATACATAGGCATTTTATCCATAAATCACGTAGTAGTAAGATAGGTTACATGAAGGAAACTATAACTATAGATGAGGTAATTGAGATTCTCATCTCAACACCCTCATTTAATACATTTCAACAAACAATTTCTCATTCAGACTTTTTATCAAACACTTAGAGTACACATTTCAACATACATGTAATAAATTAGTTATAACATATATTATGGCAAATCCTTTCACAAAGGAGTTGTTATACGTACAACAGACACGAATTCTAGATTAATAGTCATGACAAGTATAAATCATAGTTTCCTATTCATTCAAACATTTCAACAAACACATAGAATGCATTTAGTATACAACCTAGTTTACACATATATGATATATCGAAAACGTTGTAACTAAGATCATATGACAACAATTAAGTCAGACATAAATCATTAGTTGACATTGAAAGCCTTAAAAACCATAACCTAAACATTTATAGTCTGCACCTTTCGTCGGTACGCTTGTTACGAACTCGGTTCGTACACTACGTCTTTGTCTGCGGCACAACGACTACCTAAACATTGAAATAGGTTAGCTATTTCACACGTTTCTCTATTTGGATTCCTAAAACAGATTAGGGTTAGGATTTTTTTACCCAAAAATGGAGTTGAAACGAGTTGAGTAGTTAGATGTAAAAGTGATTCGATGAGTGGAGTAGTAGAACAGGAGTACTGCAGCAAACTCCAAAGGTTTCCCTTTGATCTCCACTCTTTTCCCCTCTTTTCTCTCTTCTCTCTCCTAGGGTTAGAGAAAATTCGTATGGATTGAGAGAGGGGTGGGTTTAGGGCATTATATATGCCCAAAAGTGATGTCAATGGCATCAAGCCATAATATACTTAGGTTATATCCAAAAGGCGTCTGTTTCGGGCCAACGAAGCTCATCTGGAGGTCCATTGCTTACATACGGTCTGAAGAAAGTTCCATGACAATGAATCTATGCCAGGTTAAGGTTTCGGTCTGATCGAATTAGTGGATTGATCGTGGAGGACCCGTTTTAATTCAACGGTCATCGTCACTCGATCAGAGCATAAGCATACCAATGGGTGCAAAAAAATTTCCCTGATCAAGGGTGTAGTTGGGTCAGAATCTGATGGTCTGAAACCTTAAATTTGACCTGCAAGCGAACGACCCAATTCACTTAAGTTTGAGTTTATTTTCTAAAGATATTTGCATTTCTCACACACTTCGCTCCAGGTTCAAGTTGTGCATTTCTGGATACTATTTGGATTTGATTCCCGCGATGGTTATCAAGCCTACTAAGGTGGTCATAACCTTTTAGTTTTATGGTCATCGAACTTTCGACGCGCAGTCCAGGTCCGATACGGAGTTTCAATGTGCTCCCAAAAGCAACTGGGTTTTGAGATTGATCTTAGGTTTCTAAGTAATGTTGGGTTAGCGATTCTAATAGTTTTGGGTCTTGCAGTTCATATAAAAAATGGCTCGAGCAAGTTCTCTGATTTATTTAGTTTAGTACTTGGTGATTTTCGCCTAATTTCTACAGAATTTGATCCTTAGTGATTTCTACCTGAGGTGATACTCGGGTCTTTGTACGAATTTTTCCGACACGTTACAATCTACCCCCCTTAAAGAAAAATTTCGTCCTTGAAATTAGTACCTTTTTGTACTTCTCGAGAATCTGAGGGTAGTTCTTATGGACCTCGAATTTTGTTTCCCAAGTAGCCTCTTCCTTAGTGTGGTGAGTCCACAATACTTTCACGAGCGGAATCACTTTACTGCGCAGCACTTGTTCCTTCCTGTCTAGGATTCGCGTCGGCCGCAGTACATAAGTAGCATCTTTACTCAACTGTACCTGCTCCCATTTGATAATGTGGGAAGGATTAAGAATGCATTTCTTCAGTATCGATACGTGAAATACGTTGTGCATGCCTGCGAGTGGAGTGGGCAAAGTGAGGTAGTATGCTACCATACCCCCTCAGTCTAGAATCTGGAACGGACCAATAAATCGTGGTGTAAGTTTTTTCTTTTTACAAATTCAAAGGACTCTCTTCATTGGGGAAACCTTCAGGAATACATGGTCCCCAACCTCAAACTGTAGCTGTCGCCGCTTCGTATCGGCGTAACTCTTCTATCTGCTCTGCGCTGTAAGAAGTCGACGCCTGATAATGTCGATCTTCTCTAAGGTCGCCTGCACTAACTTTGGGCCAATCAAAATCTTCTCGCCAACTTCTGCCCAGCAATGTGGTGCTCGACATGGGCACCCATACAGTACTTCGTAGGGAGCCATGCCAATGCTCGCTTAAAAGTTGTTGTTACAAGCGACCTCAACATAAGGAAGACAATCATCCCAATTGTCTTTGAAATCAAGCACGCATGCCCGCAACATATTCTTTAACACCTGATTGACTCGTTCCATCTGTGAGTGGAACGCGGTACTGAACTTCAATTTCACACCCAATGCTTCCTGGATTCGAGTTCAAATGATGGACATGAATTGCGTGTCTCGATCCGACACAATCTCCATAGGAACTCCATGTAGACGTATAATCTCATTGATGTACATCTTGACTAAATCATCTATTGAGTTTGAAACTTTAATCGGGAGGAAGTGAGCTGATTTCGTCAATCGATCCACAATAACTCAAATGGAGTCATGTCCCTTCCTTGTCTTCGGTAACCCGGAAATGAAATCTATAAATATAAAATCCCATTTCCATTCAGCTATAGGCATAGGTTGAAGTAAACCAGGAGGTCGGCAATGCTTGACCTTGACCTGCTGGCACGTGAGACAACGGGACACAAAGTTTGCTATGTGGGCCTTCATGTTGTCCCACCAGTATGAACGTTTCATATCCCAATACATCTTTGTACTACCGGGATTCATCGCTATCTTTGAATTGTGAGCAGCTTCGAGAACTTCCTTTCTCAAGTCATGAAAGTTTGGGACGCATAGGCGGCCACAATAACGTAAACCCCCATCCAACCCAACTCTCCATTCAGAGCCTTCATTGTCACTAGCTGGTTTTCTCATTTCTACTAACCTTTCATCTTTCCTCTGAGCCACAATGATTCGGTCATCAATAAGTGGCTGTACACGAATATATGCAACGCTCTCGAACGACTCCTCTACCGTAAGTTTCCGCTCAAAGTCCCGTACGAATTTAACCATGTTCTATTAATTTATCATCAGCGGAGCTGTAAATGCTATCGTCTTCTTACGGCTCAATGCATCTGCCATAAGGTTGGCCTTGCCAGGATGGTAAGAGACCTCAAACTTGAAGTCTTTCAAGGTTTCCATCCATCATCGTTGCCTCATATTCAGGTCTCTCTACGTGAATATGTACCTGAGGCTCTTGTGGTCGTAAAAGAGCTCGAACTCCTCTCTGTAGAGGTAATGTCTCCAAAGCTTTAATGGAAAGATGACGGCCGCCAACTCCAGGTCGTACGTAGGGTATTTCTCTTTGTATTTTCTCAACTGTCGTGATGCATAGGTAATCACTCTGTCCTTTTGCATAAGAACACAATCCAAACCAACACAAGAAGTGTCGGTGTATATGGTATATCTGACCCCCTGCTCTGGCAATACTAGACGGGTGCGGACGTCAACTTGTTCTTTAGTTCTTGAAAGGCTACTTCTGCCTTCTCATTCTAGGCAAACTTGAGATCCTTCCGAGTGAGCTAAGATAACGCACTACAACAATTCAGTCTTTTTGCAATAAGTCAACTTGTCGCTAAAACCTCCAAACTCGTCGCTAAAAACTTTTAGCGACGAGTGTGCTCGTCGTCACGTTTGATGCAGATACGGCGTCACTAATTCTATTTCGCGATGGAAACGGCAACTCGTCGCCAATAACTCAACTATTTGCGACGACCTAATAACTTGTCGCAAAATATAGTTAAGTATCAACGAGTTGACACGTCGCCATTGCATATCGTAAAACGTCGCTAAATATGAGACTCGTCGCGAATAAAGACATGTTGCGACGAGTCCTCATCGTCGCTAATAAACTCAAATTTGTCACAAAAAGTTTTTTACGACGAGTGTTGCTCGTCGCCACGTTTAATGCAGATACGACGTCACTAATTCTATTTAGCGAGGGAAATGACGCTTGTCGCCAATAACTCAACTATTTGCGACGACCTAATAACTTGTCTCAAAATATAGTTAATTAGCGACGAGTTGACACGTCGCCATTGCATATCGTAAAACGTCGCTAAATATGAGACTCGTCGTGAATAAAGATATGTTGCGACGAGTCCTCGTCGTCGCTAATAAACTCAAATTTGTCACAAAAAGTTTTTTGCGACGAGTGTTGCTCGTCGCTATGTTTGATGCAGATACGACGTCACTAATTCTATTTAGCGAGGGAAACGACACTCGTCGCCAATAACTCAATTATTTGCGACGACCTAATAACTTGTCGCAAAATATAGTTAATTAGCGACGAGTTGACACGTCGCCATTGCATATCATAAAACGTCGCTAAATATGAAACTCGTCGCGAATAAAGACGCGTTGTGACGAGTCCTCATCGTCACTAACAAACTCAAAATTTGTCACAAAATTTTTTTGCAGCGAGTGTTGCTTGTCAGCGATGTTGTTGCAAATAATAATTATTTGCGACTAAATACATTGTCACTAAATAAAGCTTATTTGCGACGAGTTTACACGTTGTCATTGCATATCGTAAAATATCGCTAAACATAAAACTCGTCGTGAATAAAGACGTATTGCAACGAGTCCATTTATTACTAAAGAAATCATAAAGTCATCGCAAAAGCCTTTGTGGCGACGATTGTTAATCGTCGTCAATTATATCACAAATACGATGTCATAAATTCTATTTAGTGACAAAAACAACAAGTCATTGCTAATGATTTAATTATTTTCCATGAATTAACAACTTGTCACAAAATATTAGCGATGAGCTAACACGTCACCATTAAATATCACAAAATGGCATCAATTTTTTTTTGTTTGAACCAACTTAATCAAACAAAATAACCTGTATTAATCAATATTCATCATCATCCATTGAAATATAAAAAGTAATGAGATCAAACAAAATAATTAAATTTATAAGTATCCAGAACATAAAAAAAGTACACATGTCCAAATTGTCCAATAAAAATGAATAATAAAAAAAAGAAATGTAAGTTATCGATAATGTGGTGCGGCCTGGGAAGATAACACCAATCTGCAGAAAAATCTGCAAAATTATTAAAATAAAATATTATTAGTGACTATTTTATAGTACTTGCATAATTTAAATATGGCATTCAACTTATCACTGAGGATGTGATTGGGGTTGTTGTGACATGAGGGTATGCAACATTTCCTCCAATTGAGTCTGTCGTGTCTTCATATCATTTATCATTTCTCGCAGCTCAACCGACGTTGCCTCTGCCTGCTCGGCCTCCTCGTAGCCTTATCCAAATCAAGATGGATACGATGGGTCGATGCAGGCACCTCCCCATGCCCAAGACCACGGACATAGCCAGATCTAGAACCAAGGGCCCTAAAACATGCTTCGTCTGCTGTCAACGGTGTAGTGTCCTCCGACTGAGATTTAGTATGAATTTGTAGCATTTCGTTCTGTAGTTTTAATAAAACATTATTAGTATGAAATGAATAAGTAATAAAACAATTTTAAAATAAGTTTAAATGGTTCTCACATATAGCTCCCCACAACGCGGAGTTACCCAAGTTCCTGTCATTTTCCTAATGTGTGTGTTCTTATAAAAAGTAATGAGATCAGGCTCTTGCTGGGTCTCCTGGTCACACTATTCCATTTAAACAAGAAATATCATATTTCCAATGTTAATAAGTAATGTGATAAATAAATTAAATTAATACGTGTAAGATAAAAAAAAAAGTAAATTATACCATCTTATTACGAAGTCTGACAAACGGCTTCGAACCAGCCGTGTGATTCACCATAAGCTTGGAGCGATTCTCTGTGTTTGTTTTACTCCTTTTCTGCATTAAAAGTACAAACCATATGTTTGCAAGCAGTCACATTTTTAAATTCCCAAAACATCATTGTCTTAATTTAGATGCCTTCCATGTCCTGTGGAGATTCAAAATTCATGGGTCTTGTAAACAAGTTCGGAGGTAAAATTGTCCCCTGTTACCCGCGGCATATAGTAGAGATGATCATGTCTGCAATACTGACAGCTCTAGAGCTCAAATCCTAGCAGATCTCAATTCAAGACGTAGGGGAAGGGGGATTCGGTATCCTTAACTTTATCGAGTATCTGAGTATATGACTTAAAGTGTACCCCAACTTTCTGAAGGATCTGTGTAGCACTGGTTCTTTGCACCTAGAGTAAATTACCAAAACTGGCCAATTTTGTTATGCATCATTCATATGTGAGGAATATGCCCTCTTTTAGTAGGTTGTAAGAATTGATATATGGCTAAATCTGCTTTTGTCACAAATGTAACATTTTGTAGATAATCCTCATCATTTTTGTTCTTAGCAATTTGGGGTTGGTTTTTAAATGGTAGATTGGGGGAAGTTTTATGATCAAACTCCCTCTTTTACCCGGCCTTTTGGAACAAGCCATGGCAAATGCTCATGTTAACACTACTCACGGGCCAACATGGCCTCACGTGTGTCGGTTCCTAGCCCAACCATTACATACCTGCCCCAAAGCGTGATGGCCACGGTACTAACGAGGACAGGAAGTTCCTGTGCAAAGTGGGGCCTAGTGCAATGTATGTGAGAAATTTATTCCGTCCATCCATTTTGCGAGAACATTTTAGGACGTTATACCAAAAATGAGGTGGATATAAGACTCAAAGGGATCACACGAGAGGGGAACTTTGGGAAAGAAATTCCCACCGTTGAAACCTTCCTGGACCCCACCTTGATGTTTATATGCAATCCAAACCGTTTATAAGGTCATTCCAAAGTGGATGAAGTGAAAACACTAAAAATATAACCTGATACAGAAAGTTTATGGCCATAAAAATGTTTCAATGGTGCTCACTGAATAACAACTATTTCCTTTCGTGTGGCCCAGTTGAGTGCTTGATACATCTATATTTGGTCACACATCCTAAAATTATCTCTCGAAAAAGATGAATGGGGTAGATTTTACACAAACATATGGTGGGGCCCACCCAACATCATTGTACAGGAACATGCGAAAGGCTTTTCGCAGGAAATCCGCGTATGACCTGCTACAGGGATTTCAAAGGAACTTTGTGATATGTAAGTTAGGTGGGGTCCATCGTGATGTTTATGGGAGATCCACCACGTTCATTGGTTTTGAAAGATCATTTTAAATGATGGGCCAAAAAATGATATAAATCGAGAGCTTAAGCATGCCGTACGTTAGTAAAACGTGTGCAGGTAAATTCTTCTCATTGAAACTTCCCTAGGTCCACCATAATGTTTATATCCCATCCATACCGTTCATAATGTCATTCCTACCGAGATAAACTTAAATCACAAATATTTCCCTGAACGAAAAATGTTGTGGCACTCAAAACATTTTCACGGCGGCACTGTCGAGAGCTTAAGCATGCCGTACGTTTCATCCATTTTGTCAGTTCAATTCAAGGCATGGGCAGACAATGATGCAGATCCAAAGCCAAGTGGACGAACACCAAAGAAAACAGTGGGAGTTAAAGCCCACCATTGAAACCTTCTTAGGCCATGAAAATAGTGGGATTCACTGTTGAAATATTCTTAGGGCCCATCATGATGTTTTATTTTTTAAGGTCACATACTTAGATGAACCAGAAAACACAAATATGAGCTCCATGTCTGTTTTTTTTTTTTTCGTGGTCCAACTAAAGCTTTGGATCTGTAAATGCTCAAAAATGAGTTAGAAAAATGAACAGGCAATATAGATATAAAACACATGCAGCATAGCAGCCCCATGCCTAAAGTCCACAAAAATCAAGTTAGCCTGTGATTCCTAGTTTAATTGTTAAACACTGAGTCGAGTGTTCAAGTTGACCTATATATATATATGAAACTGGTATCTCTAAAAAAAAAAAAAAAAAAAAAAAAAAAAAAAAAAAAGAGAGGCAAATCATTTATATAGTGGGTCTTGTTAACATACCTGCCTCAAAATATAAATATAATTCAGAACAGAAACACGTACAGAGATCACCAGTTGAACCTGACCACCGCTTTGATGTTGCCTTCTCTTTGCACTCTACCGTTTAAAGCTTCTTATCTTCTTTACAGGAGGATATGGAGAGTTGGATGAATATTTTTCATTTTAGGGAGGATGAAGAGTTGATGAATATTTTTAATTTTAGGGAGTATAAGGAATAACGTCTACTCAAACTCGAGAAGTGGAAGAGTCTCTTGTCTTACCATAGATGCTCTTTCCGTTAGAGCTTCTCTCTTTGGCAGTGCACAAACACTGATTGTGTCAGGGATCTGTGGGGCCCACCGTGATCTAAGTATTTTATCCACACCGTTAAATGATTTTATCAAATCATTTCAAGATAAAAACCAAAAAATGAGGCAAGGACACAGCACCAATGGACCACACCAAATTAAGCTAGTGTGTTAATGACACCCACCGTTGAAGCCTTTCTAAGGGCAACCGTGATGTTTTTTTACCATTCAACCGATTCATAAGGCTATGTAGACGTGGATGAGGTGAAAACACAAATATCAGCTTGATCCAAAACTTTTCCAGCTCCCAAGAAGGTTTTAATGGTATACGTTCAATCTTCACGTTGTGGTCCACTTAAGATATAAAGCTGTCTCATTTTTGGGCTAATACCTTAAAATGATCTAAGAAATGCAATTAACGGCATGGATTAAAACATTACATTACATTACGTGGGCCCTAGAGAGCCCTGCACCGTCCAGGCGGTCGGGGGTGGTAGGACGCAATCCGCGTCCATGATATCAGATTTCCTTGGAAATCGTAATGCATGAAGTTCCGGGGCTGGAAACCAGGTGGGGCCCCTGCGGTGTTTATGAGAAATCCATCCCGTTCATCTCTTTTACCACCTGTTTTCAGGGTTATATCTAAAAAATGGAGTATAACCAAACCTTAAGTGGACCACACCGTCAGAAACAGAATTAATTGAACATTTACCATTGAAAAATTCTTGGGGCCAACTGAAGTTTTAGATCAAGCTGATATTTTTGTTTTCCTTTAATCCATGTGTTTATGATCTTATGAACAGGTTTGATGACAAATAAACATCATTGGGGCCTTAGAAAGTTTTCAACGGTGGAAATCAATAATTCCACTATTTCCTGTGGTATGGTCCACTTGATCATTGTACATGCACCAATTTTGGGTTGAACCCCTAAATTTATCTGGAAAAACGAATGGACGGCGTGGATAAACGACATGTATTAACGGGATGGATTTCTCATAAAATATTGGCTTGCTCTAAAACTTTTGTGGCCCGAGTACTTTTCAAGGGTAGAATTTTTATTCACACTGTTTCTGCTGGTGTGTTCCACTTGCGTTTTGGATATGCTTCATTTTTGGAATATATCCCTAAAATGATCTGGTAAAAAGGATGAACGGAGTGGATAAATTGTATGTATGATGGTGGGCCCAAAGAGTTTACTCAGTACGCAATCCGCTTCAAAGGCTTTTGCGGGAAATTCACGTCCCGTATATGAAACGGATTGGCTACTCCCTGCCATATATGGGAAACTGTGGTGGGTGCTTCGTGGGCCCACCATGATGTATGTGTTTCATCCATTCCATTCATCCATTTTTATAGATTATTTTAGAATTTTACACCAAAAATTAGAGGGATATAAATCTTAGGTGGACCACACCATAGGAAAACAATGGTGATTGGATATCCACCATTAAAATCCTCCTGAGGCCCACTGTACTGTTTATTTGACATCCAATTGGTTGACTAGGTCATAGAGGACCAGATGAGGGGAAAAAACCAAAGATAGGCTTGATCCAAAACTGAAGTGACGTCACTAAGCTCTGTGGACCCCACCATGGATGGAGTGGGCTTCACATGATGGATGGCCCACATGAAAGTGTGGCCCCTCATAATGGACAATCCACATCAAGTGGGCACCACTTAATGGACGGTCCATATCCAAGGTCTTGCATGATGGATGAACCACATCCAAAGTGGGCCACATGATGTATGATATAGATAGAAGGTGTGCCTGACACAATGACTGGTGGATATCAAAAGTGGGCCCCACATGATGGATAGGGGCATTTCCATTCTAAAAAAAGAAAAGAAAAAATGACCAAAAAGCTTAAGTTTGGAAAGGAAAGATGCCATAAGGCCCACCACGACCACATCATATATACTTCAAGGCTATTGGGAACAAAAACCACCAACTCATTAATTATCCCGATGATTTCTGTGAGGTGGTCTATGTGTGCCTTGGATTTACTGCATTTTTGGGCTCATGGGGTAAAATGATCTTGCAAAATGGATGGACGGTGCGGATATAACAATTATATCATAGTAGGACCATATAAGTGCCACATCAGCCGCTATGTTCTATATTGGCAATCTGAGTCCAGGGCGCCAAATCTCAAAAATATATATATGGAATTTGTTCTACAAATTCTAAGAAGTTTGTAACGATGGGTGTATTGTACCATATTTGGAGTACTTTTAATGGAAGCGCAGCTAGGACTGAGCTGGATAGTACATGTCGTCTAATGATAGTGCATTGAAGTAAATTGTGTATCAGGCAAGCAAGTATATAATTAGAAGGGAAAATCAATAGGACAAATCACCTCATACCAAACTATTCAATCACATCTTTCTTTATCATAACTTTAGCTTCATTATATTTCAATATAAATAGAGGCTCCTTTAGTCTCATCTTGTGGTTCATTGTAAGTATTTCCTTTCTGTATGATTGTTTCTCATCTTCAGAAAAAGAGCTCCACCCTCACCCTCTGAAAGTCACATGATCATCTTGTAACAATCTTGTGTTAGTGGTTAAATAGGTGACCGATCTTCTCAGGTCTCGATCACAATAGATTTTAGCATGCTCGCATATACCACACATGTGACAAAAACAAATCGGAAGCTAACATGATGTTCAATCACCACACTTTCCAGTGGTGTAGTCCATCTGAGATTTAGATCTACTTTAGCTTTGGGATTATGCCATAAAATTAGTTGTCAAAATGGATGTAAACCTGAATGTTAGGCACATAAATGCTTGTGGGTCCCACCATGATGTTTGTGATAAATCCACACCATCCATCCGTTTTAGGAGCTCATTTTAGTACATGCTGCCAAAAATGAATTATATCCAAGACTCAGGTGGCCCTTACGAGAGGACACAGTATAGATTTAATGACCACCTTCCTTTACTATTGAAACTCTTTTAGTGTCAAGAATATTCGATCCGAACCGTATATAACCTGATCCGACTCGATTTTCCAGACTAAGTCGGACTCGGTTCGAGTCAGGCCAACAATACAACGGATCGGATTGAGTTAAAGGACCCGGACTCGGTGCCGGATCTGATCGGGTTCGGGTCCGGTACTAAAAACTTCGGACCAAAACGAGTTGGGGCCAATTCGGTCCGACTCGACTCGATGCCCACCTCTAGTTGTATCCATACCGTCTAACCATTTTTAAAGATGCATGTAGCATATTCGGAACTAATAAAGATGGATGATGATACATGTGACATCTTGGAACAAGAAATGCCATGTAGTGTAGGACATGCATTGGCACATTTGACATGTTAATTAGAGCTGGACACAAACCGACCCGATCCATCGGATCCGACCCTATCTGAACTGATCCAAAGGCCTAGATTGGTGTTGTTCGAGTTGGATTAGTCAGATCCGACCGTTCATCGAATCAAGTTCGAATCGTGGTTAATCCGGACCGATCTGAACTGAATGGATTCGATTAGACCGATTCGATCCGGAGTTATTCGTATAAATATTTATCACATATATTTATCATATGAACATGTTGGATGAAAAATAAACATCACTGGGGCCTTATAAATTTATCAGCGGTGAAAAACAATATTGCTACTTTTTCCTGTGGTATAGTCCACTTGAGCTTTGGATATGCATCAATTTTGGGTTCAACCACTAAAATGATCTAGAAAAACGGATGGACAGCGTGGATAAACCACATGCATTAATCACGGTGGGCCCCAACAGATTTTACTCAGTACGATAAGAGCCCACTAAGAAATTTTGTGATGTGCACGTCAAGTCGTCAACACAGCTTAGCAGCTTCGAAGCGGATTGCATAGTGAGCAACTCACTACACGTAGCGTACGGAGTGAAGTTTGTGGGGTCCACCATGATTTATGTTTTATCGGCTCCATTCATCATTTTACAAAATAATTTCAGGGCTTGAGCCCAAAAATTAGAGATATCCAATATTCAAATGGACCACACCACATAAACAGTTGAATTGAACATCTACCGTTGAAAAATTCTTGAGGGCCACAGAAGTTTTTGGATAAAGCTTATATTTTTCTTTCATTTCATCCATGTATTTAAGATATTATGAACAGGTTGGATGACAAATAAACATCACTGTGGCCTAAAAAGGTTTCAACGGTGGAAATCATTATCTCCACTGTTTCAAGTGGTATGATCCACTTGATCATTGGATATGCTTCAATTTTGGGATCAACCCCTTAAATTAGATGGAAAAATGGATAGAG
>JAJHSJ010001373.1:0-47842 GCA_021015155.1 Magnolia officinalis | reverse complement strand
CAGCCGTC
Organism: Magnolia officinalis; assembly: GCA_021015155.1. NCBI lineage: Eukaryota > Viridiplantae > Streptophyta > Magnoliopsida > Magnoliales > Magnoliaceae > Magnolia > Magnolia officinalis. Next base: position 47,834 of record JAJHSJ010001373.1, on the reverse strand, counting down.
AGATCTCTTCTAAATTCACACCAAATGTTGGAAATAAGTCCAGATCCACACCTATAAAACCTAGCCATTGATCGTGGAAGGTGACTGTTGATCACAAATCTGGCCGCTACGGCAAAACCCCACATCCGTTTGCGATTAAACTTCGCCCAACCCTTCATCGGGCCATGGGGAATCTATCCCACGTGTCTGATGGGCCAGGGGTCTATCAAAGCAATTCTAATAACCTGAAATGGTGCTCATATGACTATTTGAGAAATTTCCTTAAACTTAAGGGTCAAATGAAATAAATCTGAGCATATAAAAGTCCAACCTCCTCTCTTAAAACCCCATTTCTCAGCTAAGAGAGAGTGTGAGAGAGAGAGAGAGAGGAGAGAGAAAGCCCCACCTCGATGTGTATGTGAGCTTGGTGCTTGAATTTTGAAGATCTCGGCATCCTCACCTCTCATTTACTGACAAACTCTGTTGTTCTCCGCCGTTGGAAGAGAAATTCCAACCCATTTAAGGTAATTTAGGATTTCTCATTCTATTTCCCTAATTTCTACAACATGCATGTAATTCTTGTCCATCCAATGCAATGCAAGCCCCCGACACCTCGAACTTGCGGACCTGGCGTCGCTAGGATCGTCTCAGCAATCTCCAACTAAGTTTAGGTGAGGACCATTACCTTTAGGTGGCCGGTTATCGCGCTTAGTATAGGTTTAACGAACGTGCTTGGTGTATGTTGGTGCGTGCGGCTAGATTTTCCTTTTTAGGCATAACTAAGGTGACAAATGAGAGATTTCTAAAATTCATGGGAAATGACTTAACTTCAAACCCTTAATTAAATTAAATTGCTGATGTGCATGATTTGTTGGTTTGAAATTTGTGGATTTCCCTAATTTGGTGATGATTAATTGCGTTTCTTTTAGTTTGATCCTAACTATGCCCAACAGGCTAACACATATTGCTGAAAGTGGTTGTTAAATGTTAGATTTCCTGAATCCCTAAATTTGTAGTTGAGCATGCTTTGTTGTGGACATGTAATGATGAAGAAGTGCCGAATTGGTCGATGCACTTGTCTGGATTGTAGTGTATGATTGAATCATAAAATGCATGACAACCTGTGGAGAATTTATTCTAGGTGCTCTGCTACATGACTATCCATATAATTATATGAGCTCAAACATGTTGTGTAGAACCTGTAAATGAAATAGAACTTGTGTATGGAGCTGCCCATGCATTAATTTTTCTAAAACTATATCTGCCTTATGTGAAACGTATATATGGATGTCATGATTGGTGTGTATAATGCATAATTCCCCTATGGATTGGCCAATTACCTGGAATTATCTAGGCGGTCCTTGTTAGACCTGTCCCTAAGTGAATCTGGCCCAACAGTTGAACAGTAGGTTGTTGGCCGTAGTTGGACTACACGAGATCATGTTCTCGGGCCGATTAGTTATAGTTTAGCTCATTGGGGCATATTGACCATTAGTCGACCATCCCGGTATGTTAACCTTGTTTGATCACTCCTATATGAACCCGAAGTACCCTAAGACCCTTGCGCTCATTTTACAATATGATTTACAGCCCGCAAAGTCTCATGAGCCGGGGATAGTGGTATAGGACACTATGCCCGTGCGGTCGGCCTACGCTGGGGTGACGAGTCTCCCCGTAGTGTCCATTGAGCATTTGGACTCGTGAGACAGGAACGGTGGTATGGGACACTGTTCCCGTGTTGTCGGCTTATGTTGAGGTGACGACCTCCCTATAGTGACCGCGAGTGGCACATCTAAGTTCCAATTTAATTTCATCCATGTTATATTTTGTTCGGGATTTATGACCCCAATATATAGGGCTAAGGGTCGCGAGAGTCATATGACCACATCCCCTAAGCTGCGCGATTGGATTAGGGCAATAACTCCACTAAGGGTATTCCAGTTTCCCTAACCTGCTGGACGAATGAACTTAACTAATCAACTAGGCTAACATATTTTACGACATTACATTATATTTGTTGGTGATTATGCAGTCGAGGTCGCTTTTGAGGGAGTGTTGTTTTCTTGCGAATGTCAGATGTCGTCGCTTTAAGGACTGTTGGTTTTTGGCGAGAAGCATGCATCATATCATAATCATGCATTTACATTAATAACAATGTTTATAAATATATGTTGTTTACTGTTCATTAAATGTATCTTATGCATGATAATTTGATGCCTATTGCTAATGGTACAATTGAGTTGATCACTCACTCCCACTCTGGGATGGTGTTCTAAAACACCAACCAGAACCCGATATAGATGCAGGTATCCTGGAGCAGCACTCACTAGATGATGTCGGTGCCGACGATGACAAGGAACGAGCATACTAGCAGGAGTTTGACAGAGCATATTAGCAAGATGGATGTCGACGGGACTGGGCCAGAGCCCAGGTCATTTTGGGGATTGATGAGTGTTGAGAGTAAAACTATGGATAATTATTAAACTGATTTTATTAAGTCAGCGTGGTGGATACGGACCTTCTACGGTACTCTGTTGGTTAGTGGCATTTGAATTCTAAACTATCTGAATTAGAAATTGAATATGCTTAGATTAATTCATCATTGCTTGGTACTACTGGATTAACTATATGCATTTGTGACTCATTATTGAACACGTGGCACTCGGGAATTTGGGAGCAGAGTAGCTACTCGGTCCTTGAATTTCGGGGTGCTACAACTTGGTATCAGATCATGATTTGGATTAAACTGGGCCTATGGTAGTAGGTTCAACACGATGCACTCTGACTACGGGGGAGCGACTGAATTTAAAGACAGTACTAGGATCCCGAAACTTTATCTAATCAGTGAGTCAACCCCTGTAGACTAGCATAGGAAAATAAGTAGGACCACTTAAGTTATATGAAGTGATCTAAGTCACTTCTAACTAGAAATTAGATGGTCTAAGCTGATCAAGGTTAAACAATGTAAGTCTAAGTCGCTCTAGTAGCACATGGGACTTCTATAATCCAGTTTGTGGATTTAACGGCCTCAATTGATGCTGGATCAGATTAATCCCAGCTAAGACGAACCAAGGATGTGTCTATATCAAATTTAAACCGCTTGGGCCAGTGTACTCAGCTTACGAACTCCTATTTAGGCAGAAAGCAGCCCCTAAAGCGCAGTACACGCACCTTATTCAACGTAGAGGCGAAATGGACACATTTAGGGGGACCCAAGGGGTCTCACAAAGCAAAAACACAAACCCCAGGGGGGTGACCACTGTTTACACCTCTAGAGACCGGTTCCAAAGGGGCGTGGCAGCACCGCGGTGACGGCGGTGCACCGCCACCGGCCCGACCATGTGGGATCCCTCCCACGTGCTGGGGTCCTCTTTGCTTCTCTCTTTCTCCATTTTTAACCCTTTCCCCCCTTTTAAACCCTTTTCACCCCTCCTAAACCTTTCTTCACTCCCAAATCTCCATCTCTAAGCTCCTAGGATCATTTTCCTCCTTGCATGCTCCATCCTTAACCTCCTTTCAACCTCAATCTTCCTAAATTCTCCCTACACATCCTAAAATTTTCTCATTGGAGCACCAAATCCCCCTTTTAAGGTCCTATAACCTCCATCTTCTTGAAATCCCTCCATTCCATACACCTTTCCACCTTCATGACTCTCTTCGAGGTGGTAATCTCCATTTTCTCCATTTCTATGCTCCTTTCCCTCATGGGAAAGAAGCGAGCAACCTCGGATGAAGCCAGGCCTAGCCGTCTGAGAGAATCCAAGAAGAAAATGAGTGTCGGTGCGAGTTTGAGCACCGAGCGAAGGTCAAAGCGGAACCTTGATCCCCAAGTCCCTTTCGCGAGGTCTCTACCGGCGGGCATTGAGTTCTGTAAGTTTCGTTAACACAAGGTTGTTTTTTAAGCTCATGTGCATGAGAAGCTATTTAGAGAATTTTCGGTGATCGATCACCTTCTAGCGAATGGTTAGGGTCCCATGTTTGAAGGGAACTTTCATGCTAGTGGGGGCTTTGTGCGAACCTTTTACGCACACATGAAAGACCCAACCCTTGAACCTCTCCAGTTTATCATCCCCCTAGGTAGACAGGAAGTCAGGGTTGATGTAGATGTTATGGCCCCCATCATGGGAGTGGAGCGCGACATTGTTCATGCCAGTGAGACCAATCTCACTGAGAGGCGGGAGAGAGATCGCCGCACGTGTTTCCTATACGGCCAACCCGCTAAATGGAGGCGAGAGAATAGCCTCAAAATGACCCACATGACCCCTGACTATCGCCTGCTCCACCATATATGCACGTATAACGTGTATCCCAGGTCGAGCAATTGCACGGAGTACACTAAATTCATGGTGGACTTCCTGTATCGGGTAGGACAAGGAGATAAGGTGTGTTTGCCCACTCTTGTCTTAACCCAGATCATGAAGGCGGCGCAATCTATTCGGGAGGATCAGTCCCTCCCATTTGGCCGACTGATTTGCAAAATTGCCCGTAATTTTGGGTTCAGACTGCACATGGATGATCTCGCCCCTGTCCACTCCATAAACAGAAACACCCTCAACAACATGAAGATGGGCCCTAAGCAGCGTATGACCCAACTGGAGGAGCTGGGGGATGAAATAGAGGAAGATACTGAAGATGAGGAAAGTGAGGATGAAGAACAAGAGAGGAAGTGGAAGCCCAGGACTCCAACTGGGAACCTCCTACCACCTGTAGCGAGTAGGAAACCCTAACCAAGGTGGTGGAGAACCAGGAGTATTTGAAGAAGAAATTCAAGAAGATGTCTCGCACTCTGAAAGCCCTCCTATGCTGCATACAGGATAAGGGAGCATCTCCACCTTCGCCAGAGTTGGAGGATTAGGAGTGTAGTATGTGTTTGTTCTCTCTTTTTGTACCAGCCTTGGATAGGCTTAGTTTGGTTGTTTGGGTTGTGAATGTTGGAGTTTTTCTTTTTGTTGGATTAGTAATCATGCATCCTATGTCATTGTATATGTAATGCCCTAGCATATGTAATAGTGACAAATTTTGTTTAATGAAATGCATGAAAGTGCTTTTGTTAAAGTGATGTGTGGAATGTTTGGTGAATTGATGATGTATGTATAATATCACTCTAACGTTATGACTATCATGCCCTAAGTCTGTGGATGTTGTTATTTAAATATTAAGACGTTGGCTTTCAAGAAGATGTGGCCACAAGGTGACAGCCGTCTTGTCCGCCTAGCCTTGGGCAGGAGAGACGACCGTGAACGGCTTGCCCCAAATGAACTGCCTTCTAGTCAAGGCAGAGCCAATCAAGTGGATATGGACAGTCAGAGGCCGACTCAACTCCCCGGGGCACTTCAAATTCATGGCGAGACCTCTACTCACTAGACCGCCCCAGTTGGGGGCACTATGGAGCAGATGTTACACGTGATGCAACAACAACAACAGTCGTTGCATACTTTGGTGGGAGCAATGGCCCATCACATGAATTCACCATCGTCATGCCAAGTCGGAACATCAACCGCGCCATACAATCTTTTCGAGCGGTTCCAAAGGTTAAGACCGTCTACTTTTGCCAATACACATAGACCCGACAAGGTCGAGAGTTGGTTAAACCGGCCTCTTCACTACTCGGAAGCCGAGCAGGTGGAGTTGATATCTTACTTGTTCGAGAAGAAAGTTGACGTTTGGTGGGACAGTGTGTTGAGAACGATCCCTGAAAATTTTATGTGGACATGAGAGGACTTCAAGATGTGGTTTTTCCAAAAATACTTCCTGCGAACCTACCGTATAGAAAAAGAGAATGAATTCTTGCGCCTCCAGTAGGGAGGTATGTCGGTGGCCGAATATGAAAACCGGTTCACCGAATTATCTCTTTATGCTCTGAGGATTGTGGTGGACGAAGAGACGCATATGAGACGTTTTATTGAGGGTTTGAGAGCCGGGATTCACACAAAAATGTGTTGTACGAATATTCAGACTTATGCAGAACTGGTGGAAATGTCTCTACGGTCAGAGCAGGACGGCGAAAGGGTTTCTTGCGCACGTATACAAGCCGAGTCCAGAGGACGAACCGAAGGACAATTCTTGTCCTCATCAGGAAGAAGAGTGCCACCCAATCCGCCTCCCCAGCACATGCCTCTACCACCCGCACACGCTCGTCCCGACCGGGTATGCGGGTACTGTAGGAAGGTGGGCCACTCAGAGGCTACTGTTTTTTAAGAATGAGAGATCACAGGTATGTACCCCCTCAGCGAGTGAGTCATCCGTTGTAGCTAGCATCACCTGCACCTCCTCAACGTACCGCAGGCCCGTCTCAGCAACCACGTAGGCAGCTGACCTCTCAGATTAGGCTACTGTCTCGACTTACATATCACCCCAGAGAAGGCAGAAAAGTTATGCGGATAAAAGGCGAAGAGATTTCGAATTCGAAGCAGGAGACCATGTATTTCTGAAGATCTCACCAATGAAGAGAGTTCTACATTTTGGTAAGAAAGGGAAACTTACCCCACGATATATCGACCCTTTTCAGATCTTAGATCGGATAGGACCGGTTGCGTATTGCTTGGCTTTGCCTACTCCCTTCGCTGGCGTACGTGCATAATGTATTTCACGTCTCCATACTCAAGAAGTATGTTCCAGATCCTTCACATATTATTCGGTGGGAACACGTAGAACTCAAGGACAATGCCACATATGTCCTTAAGCCCACCAGGATTTTGGATAAGAAGGAGCAAGTTTTGCGAAACAAGGTGATTCTGCTGGCGAAGGTATTATGGATGCACCATGGAAAAGAAGAAGCTACTTAGGAAACGGAAGCCAAAGTTCACAAACACTACCCCAATCGTCTTAAACAAGACGAGCAAGTACAAATTTCAGGGGCGAATTTTTTTTATAAGGGGGGTAGATTGTAACGCCCCATCCAAAAAGGGAACAGTGTCCTGAGGCACACGTGCGAACTGATGCAGAATCGGATAATTCAATCGCACATGTGAGTCTGCTGTGGACTAATTAATGTTAAGTTTAACCACTAATGAGATCAAATCAAGTCATGCTCGGGCCGAGCACTGGCCATAGCCCCTTTATATTCGGTGATTGTCCGTACGGGCCATGTTTCGCTCGAGGAAGATTCAAAAATCTCGAAACTTTGTCAGACCTTTGGGTTTGCTGGGCTCATGATCCTAGGTGGACGCCAGGCCTCGGAAATACGCAAAAACCATCAAGCAGCGCTGGCCTGCTAGTACTTAGAAGCCACAAGTCGCCTGACCTAAAGAAATAAAATTCTAAAATTTTCTCTTATAACCTCACTGCTTGAGTATGCAAATCTGGGCGTTCCAGCTGTCAGATCTCTTCTAAATTCACACTGAAGGTTGGAAATAAATCTAGACCCGCACCTATAAAATCTGGTCGTTGATCGTGGAACGGTGATCATTGATCGCAAATCGAGCCGCTACGGCAAAACTCCGTATCCTTTTGCGATTAAACTTCGCCCAACCCTTCATCGGGCTATAGGGCATATATCCCACGTGTCTGATGGGCCAGGGGTCCATCAGAGCAACTCTAATAACCTGAAATGGGCCCCATATGACTATTTAGAGAATTTCCTTAAACCTGAGGGTCAAATGAAATAAATCTGGACATATAAAAGTCCAACCTCCTCTCTCAAAACCCCATTTCTCAACTGAGAGAGAGAGAGAGGAGAGAGAAAGTCCCACCTTAATGTGCATGTGAGCTTGGTGTTTGGATTTTGAAGATCCCGGCATCCTTACCCCTCCTATACCGACGAACTCCGTTGTTCTCCACCATTGGAAGAAAAATTTCAACCCATCTAAGGTAATTTAAGATTTCTCATTCTATTTCCCTAATTTCTACAACTTGCATATAATTCTTGTCCTTCCAATGCAATGCAAGGCTCCAACACCTCGAGCTTACGGACCCAGCGTCGCTAGGATCGTCTCAGCAATCTCCAGTTAAGTTTAGGTGAGGACCATTATCTTTAGGTGGCCAGTTATCGCGCCTAGTATAGGTTTAATGAACGTGCTTGGTGTATATTGGTGCATATAGCTGGATTTTTCTTTTTAGGCATAACTAAGGTGACAAATGAGAGATTTCTGAAATTCATGGGAAAAGACTTGACCCCAAACCCTTAATTAAACTAAATTGTTGATGTGCATGCTTTGTTGATTTCAAATTTGTGGATTTCCCTAATTTGCTGATGATTAATTGTGTTTCTTTTACTTTGGTCCTAACTATGCCCAACATGCTAACATGTATTGCTGAATATGGTTGTTAAATGTTTGATTTCATGAATCCCTAAACTTGTAGTTGAACATGCTTTGTTGTGGACATGTAATGATGAAGTGCCAAATTGGTCGATTTACTTATCTGGATTGTAGTGTATGATTGAACCGTAAAATACATGACAACCTGTAGGGAATTTATTCTAGGTGTTTTACTTCATGACTATCCATATAATTATATAAGCTCAAACATGTTGTGTAAAACCTGTAAATGAAATTGAACTTGTGTACGGAGCTTCCCATGCATTGATTTTGCTAAAACTATATCTGCCTGATGTGAAATGTATGTATGGATGTCGTGATTGGTGTGTATAATGCATAATTCCCCTATGGATTGGCCAATTACCTGGAATTATCTAGGCGGTCATTGTTAGACCTATCCCTAAGTAAATCTGGCCCAACAGTTGAACCATAGGTTGTTGGCCGTAGTTGGACTACACGAGATCATGTTCTCAGGCCGATTAGTTATAATTCAGCCCGTCGGGGCATATTGACCATTAGTCGACCATCCTTGTATGCTAACCTTATTTAATCACTCATATATGAAGCCGAAGTACTCTAAGACCATTGCGCCCATTTTAAAATATGATTTACAGCCCACAAAGTCTCATGAGCTGGGGATGGTGTTATGGAACACTATACTCCTGCTATTGGCCTACGTTGGGGTGACGAGCCTCCCTATATTGTCCATTGAGCATTTGGACTCGTGAGCTGGGAATGGTGATATGGGACATTTTGTCGTGCTGTTGGCCTGTATTGGGGTGACAACCTCCCTACAGTGACCGCGAGTGGCACATCTAAGTTCCAATTTAATTTCGTCCATGTTATATTCTGTTCGGGATTGACGACCCTAATATATAGGGCTAAGGGTCGCGAGAGTCATATGACCATGGCCCCTGAGCCACGCTATCGGATTATGGCACTAACTCCACTAAGGGTATTTTGGTTTCCCCAACCTGTTGGACGAATGAACTTAACTAATTAACCAGGCTAACATATTTCATGACATTGCATTATATTTATTGGTGATTATGCAGTCGAGGTCACTTTTAAGAGAGTGTTGGTTTATTGCAAACGTCAGATGTCGTCGCTTGAGGGAGTGCTAGTTTTTGGCGAGGAGCATGCATCACATCATAATCATGCATTTGCATTAATAACAGTGTTTAGGAATCTATGTTGTTTGTTGTTCATTAAATGTATCCTATACATGATAATTAGATGCCTATTGTTAATGGTACCATTGAGTTGATCACTCACTCCCACTCTGGGACGGTGTTCTCAAACACCAACCAGAACCCAATATAGATGCAGGTACCCTGGAGCAGCACACACTAGATGATGTCGGTGCCGACGACGACGAGGATCGAGCGTACTAGCAGGAGTTTGGTGGAGCATATTAGCAAGATGGATGTCAGCAGGACTTAGCGAGAGCCCAGGTTAATTTTGGTGATTGATGAGTGTTGAGAGTAAAACTATGGATAACTATTAAACTAATTTTATTAAGTCAACGTGGTGGATACGAACATTTTATGGTACTCTGTTGGTTAGTGGCATTTGAATTCTAAACTATCTGATTAGAAACTTAATATGCTTAAATTAATTCATCATTGCTTGCTAATACCAGGTTAACTATATGCATTTGTGACTCATTATTGCACACGTGGCACTCAGAAATTCGGGAGCCGAGTAGCTACTCGGTCCTTGAATTTTGGGGTGCTACACCCTACCATCCCCATAATATTGTACAACCAAGAAAAAAAAAAAAAAAAAAAAAAAGGCTAATACAACCTATTCAACTTAAAACACAAAAAAGTTAAAATTTCCAAATGCAATTAGCTTTCGAATGTAACCCATATATGCATTCTCTGCACCCAACAGGTGGCATTCACAGGTTTAAACTTGTGGATGAATATATATTTGATTTATATTTTAGTTTTTATTTTTTGTGTGAATTAAATATTTTGACTTATATTTTATTATGTTTTCTATATATATTTAATTATACGATACAAAAAATTAAATTTAATTGTGTGTGAGATTTGCAGTCATGCTACAATTGATTTGATCTAATTCAAACTGAAACCACTGACCCCTGACATCAAGATGGAGTGGTGCTTGGTCGGAAATGCAACCAACCATCTATTCAACTAACCGTTGAGTGTGATATCAGCCAATTTGCGGAGGTTTGGGATATTCCTCTAATGAGTTTTTTTTTTTTTTTTTTTGCCTAAAAAATCAAGGACTTTCAAATGTGCAACAATTGTAGGACTAAGCAGAAATAAGTCCAAAGATGGATGTGGAAAGGAGAGACTTACCAATAAAATAGGATCACCAACTTGACTGGAGCAATGGGGTGCTTCGTGGAGTAACACGCTGATGAGCGAGGGCTGAGTAATGCTAGAGTTACAACCTACTATCGACCACTATGTGAAAAAGGGCTAAATTCGACAGTACAAAATCAATGATTTTAACGAAAATAGACGGACATTGGATTTGAGAAAGACCGTCGAAAATTTTGATGTGAAAAACAAAATTCGATAGTTTTAAACCGCCTTATAGTTTTCATTGATTTAGTAGAGCAGTCAAATATGGGTTTCAGTAGAGAATAAATTCAGCGCATATGAACCGTCAACCAACCCGCCGATTATTTCTTGTCGCATCATGAGCACCATCGAATGAGTTCGTCAACGGGAGAAATATTTTGCGGTTATAAGCCGTCATTTTAGGAAATTATTCGACAACTTGATACCGTCGTTCTAAGCTAAATTTTTTCACATTCAATAGCAAATGTCGTCGAATTTGATTTCGATTTGAAAAAAAAAAAAAAAAAACATTTGAAATTTGGAGCCTTTGGGTTATGGCTATACCCGTACACCTGATGAATACATTTTATTTTATCTAAAATAACCATAATCTACCATATACTTGAAAAACACATTTTATATTATCTAAAATCACCATATACTTGATAAACACATTTTATACAATCTAAAATTACTATAATCCATTATTTTCCATTTTCAAATTAAATAAAACACAATACAATTTGAGTTTTCAATGCAAGGTAAATGACCCATTATTATTGTTTGTAGGTGTTAGTTTAATAAGAAACTATGACTCATACATCAATAGTCAAATATACTTATGAAATGAGGAAGTAAAGTAAAGCGTAATCATTATATCTACAAAACCACCAATTTTAGGGTAATTTCAAAGTGGAAGAAACAATATAACAAAATCATTATTACAATCAAATACATGTGATATGACAACCAAATTACAAAAGTAAATAATTATGACTCATTGAATGAAGTGTTGTTTTATTCTTATTAGATGGCCTTATATGAGCAAAAGAGTCCATAAACTCCCAAACTCAATCGAAATAAGAAGTCAAAACTAAACTCCTACAACCCTATAAGTAGACTAAATAAAGCTTTCTAGAAAAAGTAAAGTTTAATTTAAGACTTTAATTTGACCCTTAAAAGAAATGAATTTTGTATAATGACTTTAGAGTTAATGATATGTGATTTAGATGTAGAGCTCATTGTAACTTTTCAACAACATATCATGAATGTAAAATGGATAACTGGCCTGGAGTGAGTTGTCATTTACCTGTTGTACATCACTCTTCCAATCTTCACTTTTTGATCCTCGAGTGAGTTGTCCTTTACCCGTCCTACGTCACTCTTCCAATCTTCACTTTCAAGCACCTCCTCAGTAAGCTCTCTCTCTCTCTCTCTCTCTCTCTCTCTCTAACTTTGTCTCTCTTCATTAGAGAGTTGGGATAAGGTGTGAAAATGGCTGCAAATTTAGCCTCTATTTCTCACTAATTGTTGAATGCAACTAGTATACAGTACAGCGGACAAGCTTTTTTATGCTTTAGCCAATGATAAGCATAAAATATGGTTTACCTTAATGATGACATAAAGTGATTATAGAGGCATGAATTACACAATAAGCATTAAATGAGAGTAAGAAAGTATTGAAATCATTTAAGATAAAATATTTAAAAGTCAAGAGGGATGGATGTTATTACTATTCTGGAACCTCTTATTAGAGCCCACCCATTGATTATTGGTGAAGAAATGGAATATACAACAACCTCGATCAATTTAAGTATCTAAAAATATTTGCATTATTTAAGTCAAAATGACAAATAAATATACTTGCGTAGATATATATAATTATGGCTTTTCAAAATCCTTTTTACAATGGATTTTTGTAACATCCCGGATTTTCGCCAACCTGAAATTAGACGTCCTTGGGCGATGGGTCAATCCTAACACAGGTTTAACTTCCCAAACGCTCAATTAAAGCCTCAAATCCCTTTTTAAACAATTTTCTTCACAAATCCCACCCTTCACTACCTTGTGCTTTCAATTTTTCAAAGCACTTTCGCCCTAGACACTATCTTAAACTAGCTAAGTAGTAAAACTTGGATCACTTTATATACAAACTGCAAAGGCCTAAGTACCATCTTAACCAAAAAACAATTAGGATTAAATCCTTTAGAAATTTAACAAAGTTAACTAAGTGCAAAACTCGATTAGCCATGAAATCGTTGGGATCGCTTTAAATACGATTTGCAAGATTCAAAACTTGCAAAATCAGTGACTCTAGGTTTCCCTAAAGTTTAGAACCAAACTCATTTCCCGTCTGCTCTCGGGAATGAAACGAAACTTCGTATTAGGTCTAAACCGCACATCGGGAGTCCGATTAACACGAAGCTAAGGAACTAGGACCGCCTCACTGGGTTTGACAATCATCTCAAAAATCAGATCCAGCCGATGTCCCACGGCCATTCGTTTCGATCCGGAGCGAGGGAGTGTGAAAAACACTATTCACATTCCAAAATAAATATCTGGAATAGTGATCTGGCACCATTCACTTGCGCATCAGTATTAAGTAACCATACCGTCAGAATCAGACCAAATTACACCCTCGGATCAGGAAAAATTTCAGGAACATTTACATGTGCTTGGAATTTCGGATCGTGGCCCACTGACCGTTGAACTGAAACTGGTTCGCCACGCGTGATCTGGAAATTTCACTGAAATGAAAACTTAATAGAACATAGATCTGATGTCTGTGAGCTTAAGTCCGACCTTTGGCTCAAGGAGGCCCGCCAGAAGTCCTCCGTTGAGCTGAAACCAACCCACTTTGGCTATAACCCAAGTATACCTTGACCTGGAGTCTATTTCGGTGAAGTTTTAGGCTATATAAGGACCTTAAACCCTCTCCCATTTCAGCCATACGAATTTGGATTTGAGAGAGAGAAAAGAGAGGGGAAGTGAGGGAGAAGTGGGAGAATCTCCCTGTCGTCGTTTCCTGCCACCACACAGGCTGCACCATCCCTTTCTTGACGCTTTTCCGGCGTTTCCGGCGTCGTTTCTAGGTAAGAAACCCTAACCCTAATCTGTTTTGGGGTTTAGACTGTTGTAGGTTGTGAAATAGCTAACCTATTTCGTTCTCTAGGTTGTCAAACTGCCGAATACGGAAGCTTAGCAAACCTATCGATTCCGTTGCGATTCTACGACAAAAGGTGCGGACTTTAGGTGTATAGGTTAGGGTTTTCAACGCTTTCAATGTCAGATAATGATAGATTCATGATCTGCATGCAATTGCACATGTACAAAGTGTTGTCTGTTTTCTGTTTCGATTAAAGATGAAAAATATGGAATTCTACATATTCTAGGTATTTGTAGAAAATACCGTATACGTATATTTTTTGAAAATGTGTTTGACATGTTTATTTGTTATATGGATATACGATATATGGATAAAATACTTATTTGGCAAAAGGATTCGCCTAAATACATGTTTTACTTATATACCCTATGTATGTTGAAATTGCGTATTCTAGAAAATACTGTATACGTATAAATTTTGGAGATGTATTTACCATGATTATTTGTTGTAGTAATATATTATACATGGATAAAATACTCGTTTGGCTAAAGAATAGCCCTAATACATGTCTTGCTAACATACACCATGTATGTTGTAATAGTGTATTCTAAGTGTTTGTGAAAATGACTGAATGAGTATGGAATTCTCATTCGTGCTCGCCATGACTAATTGTCATGGATTTATGATTGTTGTATTGGCGATACCCTTTTGACGAAAGGATTTGCCCTAAATCACGCCACGGCCAATATACACTATATATGTTAAAATGTGTGGCCCAAGTGTTTGTGGAAATGGCTGAATGAATATGGAACTTGGATTCCTGCTTGCCATGACTATCCGTCGTGGGTGTACGCGTGTTATGATTGGGGCAACTCCCTAGTGAAAGGATTTGGCCTAATGCCTATGTGATCGACATATGTCATGTATGTGATGTATGTAGTTCAAGTGTATCTTGAAATGTCTGAGTGAGTAGTAGTTAGCAAATTGTAATGTATAAGGATGTTGAGATATGATTCTCAACCTCTTTTAACTATGTGTATGATCTCCTTTAATAGTTGTGTGATTAGGAATTGAACATGTACAAACTCATGCTTGTGTTGTGATTAATAACATGCTCAACTGCTTTATGATTTTAACTATGTAATGCATATGTTTAATCTATATTTACGTTGTATGATCCGTCATGGGTGATGCGGGAGCGGAGCAACGAGTGTGTGCAACAACCCTGGCAGCCCTAAACGGACAATACCAGACCTTGACTGTATGAGTTGAATCTTGATCCATTACTGCTTTATCTATCTGCAATTGATTGTGTTTGGGGCTATGATTATGGCCCAGGCAATCGGTAACGGGATTGAACTCGTGGCTGAGATTCATTTGCCACGTGGGATGTGTTCGACGAACTCGAGTCGTGGTTGCCTGTCGGCAGTGGCTAGGCCACACGAAGTTGTTTATGCACTTCATGTCGTGCAGCTCAACGGGCGATCGTGCTAGTCGAGCTCGTCAAGTAACCCGATCTGTCTTATGCATGTTCACCCTGTTTGGACGCTACTGCTTGAACCTAGGGTACCAAACTTACCAGTGAAACCCCCTTTTAACCATGCTACCTCGATCCGCTAAGACGTATGAGCCGGGCATGGTGGTATGGGACACCGTGGTCGAGCTGTCGGCCTACGCTGGGGCCATGTGCCTCCCCGTAGTGACCATTACGCAACCAAACTCGTGAGCCAAATACGGTGGTATGGGACACTGTATTCGAGCTGTCGATACTTACGGCGAGAGCCGAGTATGGTGAGACATGTGCTCGTGCTGACGGGTGACGAGTCCTTCGTAGTATCTTCGAGTATACTCCAAGGGTCTGTGATTGGCGACGAGTCTCTCACAGCAACTAGAGTATGAGTTGAGCCGAGTACGGTGAGACCTGTACTCGAGCTGACGGCTAGTGATTGAGCCAAGTACGGTGAGACCTATACTCGAACTGACGGCCAGCAATTGAGCCGCATACGGTGAGATCTGTATCCGCGCTGACGGGTGACGAGCCCTTTGCGATGCCTTCACTATGCTTCTCAAATCATAATATCGTATGAGATTAACTAGGATTGACGACCCTAGAATGGATCATGTTTGGGAATGATACAAGGGAGGTACCTTAGTTTCCTAATACTTCTGTTTGAAATGGACTAATAAAAACTTGGTAATCATGAGCATCATCGCACCGCATGTGCTTTGTAGATGTGGCGCATTGAGGGAGTAAGCATTCGCGAACGTAAGATGATATCGCTTGAGGGTGGTTTGGCAAGGACATACAGCATCATGTCATTTCATTCTTGCATTTAATAAGAGTAGTTAGAATTGTTTGATTTGTACTGCTTTATCATTATTGTTTGATTGAATTGATAACATGTTAACCTATGCTTTACTGTTCCACTGAGTTGATCACTCACTCCCACGTTACGGGACGGTGTTGTACACACCAACCAGATTTGTTGAGTTTCAGGTGGTGGCGATGCTTGTGAAGCAGAGCCGGAGTACTTCTATGATGATAGGAGAAATTCTCCTATCTGTATCTCTCTGGCAGGTCAATGAAGACCTGATATTGTATTGACGGGGCTATGGTACATGAGATAAGAGGCATTACACTTCCTCACATTTGGTACATTTTAGAACTGTACTTGTATTTATTTAACCTGGTAATGTTATCACACTCTGGAGACTCATCATAAGTTATATATTTTATCTATCTATCACAGTCTTCCGCTTAAATTTAACTGTCTCTGGAGTATGATATGCTGTTTTGGCTTAATCTCACTCATGTTCAATGCACGAATACAGTCAACATTCAATCATCATTCATTTTGTTACATAAGTGATGTTCTGGAACTTGGGAGTTGAGTTTATGTTCGACCCCCGATTTTCAGGGCGTTACAATTTTGGTGAGGTAAAATTTGAAAATCTTGAGGTTAAGAAATACTTCTGTCAAGTTATTAGAAAGAACCGATATAGTTTTAAGTTATTGGTTAAAGTGATGGAGATTAAAAAATATTCAATGATATTGCACTATTAATAATGTCAAATGCTCATCCTTGTATTTTAACCAAATATAATTTAAGTTTTTCATTTTATTTTCGAATTTCTATTAATATTGAAAACTAATTAATTTTTTTATTTAAAAAATATAAGTGTTTGGTGGAAAAAGTGTGAATGTGAAACTCTCATAATTATAAAATCACAAGGTATCTAATGTAGTTTGAGCCAAAATGTAGTTAATAACTTGTAAAAAAAGAATTAGAATGCCTTTAAAGTAACAAAAGAAACAAAAAAATAAATAAATAAAATAAAATAATTTGGCATGGTGATGAAGAGCGGGTCACGGATAATTTCATAGCCAAGATGGACCAGAGAAGGCCCGATCGGAGACAGAGGTGATCCAGACTATCAGAACTTAAAATAGACGTATCTCGCAAACTAGAATGAGCTATCGAATGTACCATAAATGATTTTATGGTAGGACAAGCTACATTAGCCACCCAACCCGCTATGCTGGGTTGCCCACACCAAATTTGCAATATTATTCCATCAGATTGATGGTCGAAATCCCTATTTATTTTCGTTTTTACTATTTATAGTAAGTTTAGTTTAATTATAACTTTTCATCCGTTGGGATTTATGAGTTGCGTCTAACATGAAAAGTGCTTAGAATAATTAGGAGAATATCATGGTTGAGCCAAATATGACACTAACTATTTTTGGCCGAAAACCATGAGGTCTAGTAGAAATCACGGCCGTATATAAATAGTAAGTTTACTATTTATAGTAAGTCGCAATTTCTAGGAGTCTTAGTATGATTCCAAAACTTCTTCCTAGGGTTTGTGTTATTATTTAAGAGATTGTAAACTCGTTTTTCATCATCAATCAAAATATTACGAATTTTATTAGAATTGTTTTCTTTTTTCTATCTCTCCTTGTAGATTCAAGGTATCTCTATGAGGAGTCCAAAAAAGTTTCGTGGATTCAGAACAGTTATCCCTCTGAGGAAGATGGTGCTCAACACACATCCTCCCCTGCATCAGATGGAGTATGTTGGATTATTTTTTTAAATATCAAGAAAAACTAAAAAATGATAGCCATTATAGAAAGATAAGGAAAACTAAGATAGGAAATCTATCAACCTCAATGAGGTTAATAATCTTTCAGAGGAAGTCATCCATACTTTCAAGGAAATGAAAAGTGTACTAAGTAAAATGAATGAGGTTGGTAATTCAATCCTTGACTTTGTGACATCAAGGGGCCTCTTCAAACCATTTATACATTTGTAGTGATCCTCAAAGTCAATGATTTTAAGGTATTAGTTTGCATAATTAAATATGTATCTTTAGTTTCAACTTGTGGATGAGTATATATTTGATTTATACTTTGGTTTTTATCTTTATGTGACTGAAATATTTAAAATTATATTCTATGATGTTATCTATATGTATGTATGTATGTGTGCGCACACATGTCTATAAAATTATGTTTTATTTATAGAATACAAAATTTTTAATTTAATGGAAGTGACTGGCACTAGAATTTATATATAAATGAAAATAAGATGGTGAGATGAAATTTAAATTTTATTTCAATCTTTTAAAGTATATTAAACTTTATGAGTCTAGACCCAGTGAATTACTACTTGTCTGAATTCGCTCGAAATCGGGCCATCATACCGGTAGACTAAATTGGGGCCCACACAAGCTACCCTACAACCAATGGACAACTAGTGTGTATCTCAACATGGTCCCACACCACACAAGAGATTAGAAGGGGGCCACAAGTCGCTTGTCATTAGCCCAAATCTTACCTCAATTAGGCTAAACCCATGATTAAAACTTCAAAGTGTGCATCTGCTCCCTTTAATTCACACTAACTGATGAAAACTGAACAACTACTGTCTCACATATATCATGTATATAATCTCATTGCAACTGTACATGCAGTTGTTTCCATTGTAATTCTTAAACATATAACTACCTACCTGACGGACTTTATATTATTGATTTGAGCAGCCCCTACAGCAATCAATCACCGTTGGTTCTTATATATGATCAATGGCTCAGGGCATTTATGTGGGGTCCAGTGAATTCTCCCTTAGATTAATCACACATTGACTTGTACACAATCACATAAAGTGACTTATTTTGATTAGCCTTTATCCAATCTATTTTTCATAGTTTAAAAATCAAAAACTCGACCCAGTCAGGTCAACTCGAAGACTTAATTCAACTCGACTCGTATTTAATTAAATGAGTTAGAACAATACCAATATAAAAATAAGTAACTGATGCATGTCCGAACCGAATTGAGCTCGCCAATGAGTTTAACAGCGACTGGGCTCGACTTTGCACTGAGTCGAGTCGACTCAGTTGAGTTTTGAGTCAAGTCATAGAATTTTAGAACTATGCTACGTCTTCTTATCCTTGGATGGCTATTTCTAACCAGAAAAAAAAAAAAAAAAAAAAAAAAAAAAAAAAAAAAAAAAAAACTCTTGATTGAACGTATGGATGCTTTGAAATCACGTGTAAATTAAATTAGATTTTGACAATTCAGAGAATCTCATACATTAAATCATGATGCTTGAATGGGATTTAAATGCAACCACAGATGGCTAAGTTAGCCATACAAGTGAAGAGAGAGAAATCAAAGATGGGAAATGATATGATAGAGCTATTTTAATCATAATAAGCTAAGCACCAATCAGTGTATGCCATGTGGAAATTGAAAATTATTTTTCAAAAAAAGATTAAGAAAAAATATATATTTTTGAAAGCTGCTTAAGATGCCAACTGCTCCCCAGTGATTGGTGCTCTACCACATTGAGGTTCAGCTGTCAGTACTAAATCAATTCCCACCAAAGACTCTTTGTGGAGGTTAATCAAGAGTCCTAATCATTGACAAATTGCACCTGAAGTTCCTACAATATTAGAAATTCACATACTTGGATACACAACATTACACGTTTTGTAAGATACAGCTAGGCCCAAAGTCATGCTTACGATCCCTCTAGAAGTGGACCTCACATGCACATAACTTACTTCCAACGCCAGTTCTAATAGCCAGTGATCTAGTGTGGCCCACTTTCAGGCAACAGGAAAACTTTCATGGACGGCTGAGATTTGAAAAAAAAAAAAAAAAAAAGAGGCTACAAGGTTTGATCTAAAGGTCTAGTGCATATTATAGGCATAGTTTCGTGATTGGTTATCCATTTGGTACATATAATATATGGTTGAAAATCCATCGAGGAGCTCTACATGTTAACTAATGTTAAAGACTTTAGTTCCCAAATAATATTCAAAGAGTTTAATGTTTTAAGGATTAATTTAAGATTTTAAGTTAAAGTTTATTATTTTCTGTAAGTCATGGGATTTTGCTATTTTTTAAAGTATTTTAAGGCTCCGAGAGTTTTGGAATATCTTAAAGTCCTTGTTTGTTTGTTCGTTTGTTTGTTTGTTTGTTTTTTTTTTTTTTTTTTTTTTTTTGAGTTAATGTAGTAGTCTTTTACCCGTTTTAGTAAATTTGCTATTCTAGCTAGAAATGTCTACCATTAAAAAAAAAAAAAAGTTAAAACGACTTAGATTTTAAGGGTTATATAAGCCATTCTAAGAAGTTTTGTCAATAAACTTTATTTAAACTTTCTTTTGAAAAATATCAATTTTATTTCTCATTAAAAAAAAAAAAAATTATCTCTATTTAGCCTATTTTATGAGAAAAGGATGGTGATCTCTTCTTTTCTATTCATACATTTGCTACATTATTTTTAAATAACATTTCATCAGCCATGTATGTTGCATATGAGCATGAGAATATTGACAACTCAATTACTGGCCTTGTTGTGTAACAACGTTGGATTGCCTAACTTTATCTGACATTTTGTGGATATGGTCCTTGGCTGAAAATTATAGTATTTGTGTAGCCGGCCCTAAGTAATCGGGACAAAGCTTAGATGACATTAATGTTGATGATCCATGTATTTGTAACCATTGATTTTATATCCATCTGATGATTGTGATAGTGTTTAAGATATTCACTACCACATTGGCCCCTCCATTGGACCGTCTTGATCGAATTGCACACATGTCGTCCATACTTTGGATGAGGCGAGCAAAAGATGGTGGCAAACTATCACCTTAACTTTATCCATTCAAATTTATTAATTTTATTATTATTAAATGACACTATGGGTGGCTTGTTTTTCATTCCTTAGGTAAGCAAACAAAATGGGCCCCCACAAAGCTCTAGATCTTGCATGGTTATTTCTAGATCCCTTGTGAAATTAAATAAATAAATCCTTGATACTTTGATAGAGTTTGATGGTTGATACACAGGCACTAAAAGAATTTTATACATGTGGCAAGAAAATTACTCAAGTTAAACCACAAGTGGTGGTGAACTTTAGATGGGTCATAAACAGATACTTGCACTAATTGGATCACATAAGTAGTCAATCGGTGGGCTTTCAATGAACGGCTGAGATGAAAAGTAGCCAAGAACAAGCATTGATAAATCAATGCTTACGATTATTTGGCCAATCTGTTTTTGGGCTGATGACCTATCCATACTAGGTCCTGTGATTTGGTCGGTCAAATTTGAGTTAATGCATGCCACGTATAAAATTTCCTAGTGCCTGACTATCAACTATCACATTCTGCCAGAGTATCAATTAACCACCCTTTGAGAACGGGTCTGAGAGTGAACTTATGGGAGAAAACGTAGTAATATTGTGGGCGCTGATTGGATACTGATAAAGTCAGTAGCCAAATCGCTACTGAAGTATCCAGCACCATAATTTAGTTTGTTTAATTTGATTTGATGCATGAAATGTTTAAAAATTCTGGGTGCCTGAGTATCAAGCACCATACAGGGCCGGAGCATCAAATAGCTCCCGTCCGCACAATATTAGGGCGCGGATTGGATACTGACAGGGTCAGTAGCCAAATCGCTACTGAAGTGACGTCACCAAGCTCTGTGGACCCCACCATGATGCATGTGTTGTATCCATACTGTCCAACCATTTTTAGAGATCTTTTTATGGTATTACAAAGAGAATGAGATAGATCTAAATTTCAAGTGGACCCACCACAGAAAACCATTGGAGTAGTCACACTCACCGTTGAAACATTTATAAACATTTATAGGGCCCAACGTGATGTATTTTTGAGATCCAACCTATTCATAAGTTAAAATATAGATAGATGAAGTGAAAACAAAAATATCAGCTTGATTGGAAAGTACCGTGGCCCCTAAGAAGTTTTGAACGGTGGATGTCACTGTCCCCACTATTTTCTATGGTGGGTCCGTTTGAACTTTAAATCTATCACATTCTCTTTGTAATGCCATAAAATGATCTCTAAAAATGTTTGGACGGTATGGATACAACACACGCATCATGGTGGGGTCCGCAGAGCTTGGTAATGTACTTCAGTAGCGATTTGGCTACTGACCTTGTCAGTATCCAATCCGCCACCTAATATTGTGCGGATGGGAGCTATTTGATGCTCCGACCGTGTATGGTGGTTGATACTCAGGCACCCAGAATTTTTAAACATTAATTTCATGCATCAAATCAAATTAAACCAACTAAATTATGGGATCCAACTAAGTCACTGTTCCAAAATTAGATTGGGTGAGCAAGATTAACCTTTGAGTGATGGATACTTGTTTGTTAATAACCATTTGATCATCCTGATATTAAGATTATCAAATAATATTAATTTTTTGGTTAATGACTGAGACCCAATATTTGGACAGTTTAATTTGAATTACTTATCTGCTAAGTTCAACTTTTAAGTAATTTCTAAGTGCCTGTGTATCATCCATCACAATTTTCCGAGTATCAAAGTTGTTTTCTGATCAGGAGGCTGGAATGAAAGAGAAAAAACCACAACAAGAATACATCTCCTTTTGACTACCCCACGTTTGGCATACTTCATAAATCCAAATGAATGTGAAAGCAGGACTTATAAAAAGTCTTGAAAAGAAGTTTGATTGGGATGGGGAGATGATACTCTAGAGCCGATGGATGTGAGACATGGCAGGTCCATCTCTCCATCATACAGGTGGCAGCATGATGATGCATCGATCGGGTCCGTCCATCTAGTTTCCCCTACCGTAGATGGACAATGTTTCACAATACACATAGATCAGATGAGTCTAGCCACCTCATGAGTGGCATTTAAAAAGATGGTCACGTGAAGAAAAATGATGGGTAGGATCTTCTAATGGATGTCACTTTGGATATATGATCCATCCATGTTAGAGCCCACTAGATGGACGGCCAGGATAGATACATCTATGTTTTACATGTACTGTGGAGAGGTAGGTGTACCAAATTGAGGCTAAGATTCTTTTTCGAAATATCGAGGCCTGAGTATCAAACTGACTGGGACGAGCAAATAAATTTCAGCTACTACTTTGTGGGCCACCTAAGGCATGGAAATGCCACACACGTGGCTTATTTTCAAACTCCTTTAGTCATTATCTAGAAAATGGGCTTGCCTTGCACTAGGTGGACCCTAATGTGGATGACATGATGAATGAGTCATGCACATATCACCTTTCGTAGTGTGGTATCCACGTGGCATGGGCCATATCTGGCCATGATGAGTCACCCTCCTTTGTTCCTTGGAAGGAAGCGGATTGCGTACTGAGTAACTCAGTACCGTTAGTGTACTGAGTAAACAGTGTGGGTCCACTGTTATTTAGTTATTTTATCCACTCCGTTAATCTATGTTAACAGATAATTTTAGGACTTGATCCCAAAAAGAAGAAAATTAGAATATCAAGTGGACCACACTACAGGAAACAGTTTGATTGAACCTTTATCATTGAAAATGGTCCACTTGAGCTTTAGATTTACTTCAATTTTGAGATCAACCACTAAAATTAGCAGTAAAAAATGGATGAACGATGTGGATAAACCACATAAACTCACAGTTGGCCCAACTGAGTTTACTCAGTACGATAAAAGCGTACCGAGTAACTCAGTACCCAATCCGATTTCCCTTGGGGAATGCTGAGTTGGCATCCGGAGAGAGAAAAGTTGATACCTGAGATACTTGTACGTACGAGAATTGCCTGTGAGGCTGTGGCCCGGCTACAGGAAGTTCCTGTGGGGCCCACAGAGATTGCCGTTATAAATCCATCCGTTCATCAGTTTCTAAAGACCACGAAAGAAAACAAATCCAAAAAAAAAAAAAAAAAAAAAAAAAAAAAAAAAAACTTGCATATTAACAACTCAGGTGGGCCGCACTACAAGAAACAGTGGAGATTGAATGCTCACCATTGAAAATTTTATGGGGGCCACAGAAGTTTCGTAATAGAATAATATTTCTACCTACAGTTTATCTGAGAGGTAGAAACCCTATGAACGGTTAGGATGGCATATAAACATCAAGGTTGGCTCTAGAAAGGTTTCAATGGTGGACGTTTCAGTTCTTTCTGTTTCGTGTGGTGTGGCCCACCTGAATTTTTAATATGCCTGATTTTTGGACTCCTATTCTTTCGTAGTCTTTAGAAACTGATAGACGGAGTGGATTTGGCACAGAAATCTTTGAGACCCCCACGAGCTTCCGACCATAGGAACTTCTTGTGGCCTGGGTAAAGGCAATTCGCGTCAGGAATACTTTCCCCACGTGGCACAGATGTGTATGATCCTGGCCCAACATCAGGTGGGAATTATTGTAAAAACAACGGACAACTAAGAAATTCCCATCATTCGGTACGTGGGGCCCACAATAGACGGTTGGTCATTCTTTTAAGAATAAGCATGGCCCACCTAATGAATACAATTGTCTGAATTTTAGTGCAGATCGAGCCGTAGGACTCACCAGATGAATGGCCTGGATCTGTTGTGTGGGTAACTATCTGTCATGATCAGATTAGCTTTAAACAGTTATAGACTGTTGAATTTATCTTTGGACTTAGGTAGTGTGTCAGATTGTGTTAGAATTATTATTATTATTATTATTATTATTATTATTATACTTAGAGTGTATCCATTGTCCTAAAAATAAAATAATAATAAGAAAAGGTTGGAACCCAAGAAACAATCATAACCAGTCTTCGCTTCAACATTGCAATTTCCTAAGTGGGTTGAGCACCCAAGACTCGGTTGAGTCAACTCAGTCCAGTCACTGACCTAATCACTGAGTCAAGAGAACCAGGTCTGCATAGGACGTGGGTCTGATTGCCGAGTTAAACAGTGTGACTTTGGTTGACCTGGCTTAGGCAGATTAGGTTAGGCTAGTCTTTAGGGACGACTGTCGATTTTGACAAAGATCATTTAATTTATACTATATTAATTAATAAATAATTATTTTTATTTTTTTACCCACTTGGTTAGCCTACCACGTCCCAAGGTCAACCCAATACCGGTTACCTACCGAGTCTTGGTTGGCAAACCATGCAGTGAAACATTTTCAAACCTTTTCATGGAGTTATTTGATACTCTGGTTACATTTGATGTTTGATACACAACCACTTTAAAAAGCTACACATGGCAAATATTAACTCAAATTAAATTAATTATTTTGTGGTACCCATTGTCACTAAGATACAGCATAAAAATCAGATTGAACAATCGTAACCTTTGATTTGTGGAAACTTTTTCTTAAAAAAACAAGGCCATTGGATTTTTTTTTTAACCATTAATTAAATATCTAGCAATCTAATAGTTAAATAACTAAATAAGAGTAATTTTCGGTTCATGATACATCTAAACTAATTTTATCCATAATTTGGACGGTTTATTTTGAATTAATCACATGCTAAGTATGCAATTTCTCCTCTAATGTTAGTTTTGCACAATTTAAAAAATGGTTGTCTCCTCCTCCTCACGTGTGGCACTGATGTACAACCATCTAAATCATTGGAGTTGTGGGTCCAATTGTAGAGGAGCATATACAGAATATCTTGCTAATTAAGCAATCCTAACCATCCAATTAATAGCTATCAATATATAAAATGTTATTAATGATGTTATGATGATGATGTTGATGATGACGATGATGAGGATGATGTTGAGGCAAATAGTCAAGTAATAAGGTGTGGATGGGAACTTCTCATTCGTGCCTCAAAGCTTAGGTTGGCCAATTATGAGTAGTCGATGGACCACCTAAATTGGTGGACCATCTAAACTAGGGTTAGGTTCAAGTCCACCACTTCACACCCATAGACCCTTCTAAAAATCAAATTATGTAAGAGACCTAATCGCGTGCTGAATAGAATACTTGAAAATTAACATGGTTACGTAGAAACCCAAACTAGCATGCGTTACGAGAAATACAACCAACCTATTTGAGTGTTGGGTCATGGACTAGGTCCAATAATCTCATTTTCCCTTCCTTGACCGGCACATATATGCATTTATTAGCCATTTAAGGAAGGGGCCCAATTGGATTTCCGCGTAAGGTTAGTTTGATTGCACCAAATTTCATAAAATATGGTGAAATTTTCTACCAAAGTATATTGTTTGATAATGAAATTTCATG
The DNA here is from genome assembly GCA_021015155.1 of Magnolia officinalis. NCBI lineage: Eukaryota > Viridiplantae > Streptophyta > Magnoliopsida > Magnoliales > Magnoliaceae > Magnolia > Magnolia officinalis. The sequence continues at coordinate 21,646 of JAJHSJ010001373.1, read as the reverse complement.
ATATTTAGTGCAATCAGACGCGCTCTTCAAAATAAGCTTTGATTAGGAGAAATGTCTACTTCAAGTTTTGATGATTTAGGTTGTGGCCAGAAATTGATTGACTTGGTGGTTTTAAAGGTGCCCTTGTGAGGTATGGGGCACCACTGCGGCTTGTGGTGGCACTGGCCTAATAGGATGCCGATTGGGTACCGCCCTTGTTCATACCAAGTAACGATGGGTGGTCATATGGCGGGATTTGATTGCTCAACAAACTAAATTATTAGAGATGGGTCCCATTCGCAGTAGCTTTCAAACGCGCTTTGCATGAGCACATGTCTAACGGCCAGTCATCCAATCAAATCCCGCCGTCATTATTTCCTGGATTCAAATTGGAAATTCATGTTTAAAGGAAAACCCAAACCTAGGATCCTACAACCCTATCAGTAGCCAATCGGATTCGGATCCAATACCTCCAATGTAGTACTTAAAACCCGAACCCAACTTCTTAGTTGCCTTTGATATGGGTACCCCGGGACAGAACCCGAACTCAAGCATTTGACAACCCTGATAATATCTATTTAGTGCGGCTCCTAAAATCGGGTCTGGATAATTTGGATCTTGGACCCGATTAAAACCATAATGATGAGGATGACTATGATTAGAGAAAAACATTGATACGCTATCAGTGTGACGGATGACACGCAGGCACTTAAAAATTACTTAAATTTGCATACATGGCCCACAATTAATTCAATCTGAACCGTTCAAGTTAAGAGTACCAGTTTAGATGTATAAATAACCAAAATACATTCATGTTCGACAATTATACCATCAGATTATTGGATATGTATTGGACAGTCAAAAATGAAAAGTCTAATGGCCTTATTTCAAGAAAAACGGGTCCTTGAATTAGAGATTATTATCGTTAGATCAGTCTGATTATGGCACTCTTAATTTATAGACATTAGTTTGCACAATGTAGCCGACTTAATTTGACTTTGCATATGCTACATGTACCGTTTTTATGTGCCTGCGTATCAAGTGTCACACACCACCAGAGTATCTACACCACCAGAGTATCAACTAACTCTTATGATAAAATAACCGAAATTGCCATGTTATGATGAATTCCCGTATTTGTATACGTAGAGAGGAGGAGATTTCTAGTTTGAGTAGAGTAGAGGAGAGACTACTCAAGGATGTCCATTTTGTGGGGCCCATGTGGGTTTCTTTCAGACGTCCATTTTTTTGTCGATAGACAAAGCAACAACAGCAACAAGGACTCTTATTTCAAACGATACGTTTGTTCCTTGTCAATGGACACTTGATGGATTGAGACTCTCTCCTCTCTGGCATGCTCTGTAAGCTTCTATTATGGGGGAATGATCATATAGGCTTGAATGTATGGTGGTCGCCGTACGTTCGAGTAATGCGGGGCCGACTGTGATTGGTGAGTGCTATCTGACCCGTCTGTTAGATGCATCTCACCATGTTAGGCCTCAAAGAAAAAGATTAGCCTGATCCGTAGCTTAGGTGGGCCACACAAAGATTACACTATAAAAACTTACAAATGGGATTTAGTGTCCACCATGTTATTTATATGCCATCCAACCACTGGGATGACGGGACGCAAAGAAAATTCTCAGGCCATTCCAAAACATAGGTAGGTAAGACCACGTGAATAAATGTTTTAGGTGTGATTGTACGTTGGTCCTTGTGGTGTGGCCCAACAGATTTTTGGGTCGTGATGATTTTCAGGATCTATGGTGAACCTAAGAATTTGTACCATATTCATGGTTTGGATTCCATGTATACATCATGTGTGGGCCACAAACAGCTCCAACGAGGACTTCTATGATATGTGGTTCACATCTTTACAGTTAATTCTGGGCAGTGTGGCTATGGCCCATGGTTTGGTAATATTAGCCGCCTCTTAAGTCCCACCATCGATGGAACATATATGAAAAAAGTCTCATATATTGAAAATATCCCATCCACCCATGTTAGGTACTTTTCAGTCTAGTGGACTATTGTTGCATTTCTCCTACCACCGGAATTTCTTTTAGAGATAGTCCATCCATCAAGGGACACAATTGACCAACGGTCAGGATTTCGTATCCATGGGCCCCACTTGTTATCATTGAGTGCATTGGGGAGAAAAGTGAAGTACCCGAATCTACAAGTTAATCAGGGCCAGCACGACAGGGTTTATCGACCTGTATATGTGGGCGCACAACAAACTGAGCCCAATGATAAATTAGTAGGTCACCCTTAGGTTTGCACACAAAACCAGTAAAATTGGTAAATTGGATCGAAATTCATCCGGCCGCATATTTCGGTCCGGTTATGAATTCCACCGGTTTTAGTTTCAATTTTAAAAAGAAAAAGAAAAAATAAAAAAAAATAAAAAAAAATCTGTTAGAACAGTTTAGGTCTGAGTTACATAGAATTGAACCAGACTGTGAGCAAAACCGTAGAGCTGAACATTGGAACCGAACCGAACCACTTAGTTAATGAATATATATATATATATATATATATATATATATATATATATATATATATATATATATATATATATATAAACATAAAAAATTATATCATTCATCAAATGATAGCGGCACAAATAGACATCACCAGCAAAATCATTTTGAGAACACTTAGGGGTAAAAATTTATATATATATACACCATTCATCAAATGAATCACGGCACAAATAGACATTGTCAGCAAAATCATTTTGAGAACATTGGAAGGGTTAAAAAAAATAATAATAATAATAATAATAATAAAATAAAAAAACCATGATGAGATTATACTCTCTGTGAGAATTTTCAGGAAAGGAGTTTGAGTTGAATTTGTAACAGCCCACACCCACATTGTATGATATTGTCCGCTCTGGACACAGGTCGCACGATTTTGTTCTTGGGATCGCCCAAAAAGGCCTCATACAATATAGGGTGACAACTCTACATATAACCATCACAACTTCATACAACACTTTCGATGTGGGATAAAGCTTCACCTTTCACTATGTACACAGTAGCCTGCCAACACAGTAGCCTGCCAGCCACACAGTAGCCTATCAGCCATCTTAGAGCCCGCCCACATGTGTGCCCGCCCACATGTGACCACAGTGATGAGGCGTCATAAGATTATTTAAAAACAAAACTATGCAATTGGGCCCCCAAAACTATAGAATTGAATCGATCCAAACCAATTTTTACAGTCGACTTTCAATTTAAATCTAGGGTGCAAACGATTCGTTTCGATTTTAATTTACTTGGAACCGTTCGGAACGGTCCAAGGCTCTGGTCTCAACCCAAAACAGGACTGAACCGAATCTTGTACAACCAAACCACCATCGGATGTGAGATTATCATTACAATTAAATCTGGCACGTGCAACGCACGTGTAGAAAAGAAACGAATTGCCAGGACGGAGAATGATCACAAACGTCGGCATGTATGGCACTTGTGTGGGGCCCATCGACCCGTCCATTAGATGAGCCTCCCATCACCCCACCACTTCGCATGCATGTGCATCAATCCTCACCATCCAAATTATAGCCCGTGATGGACCGTAGACTCATAATCTCTCTGATCAGATGATCACAACCTGTTTTTTCCTCATCAAAGTTGGATTACCGACCCTTCGTTTTAGTTCCTATTTGATACGTTTTGATTGGATGGATGAACCGTTTGATCAGTGTGACCATTGTCCCATCCATAATCTATAATGGGCCCCACCGTTTGGATGATCTGGATAAGTACCATAGATGCACGTGCAACGTGTGTACGTTGAGAATAGTAGCCTTATATATCCAGATCATTTACGTGGGAGTGCCCTTCCTCTGAACTTATTGGACACTAAAAGATAAACCAAGGTCAACATTCAACGATCAAAAGTCAACTAACGGTTAGGATCTTACTTCGGATGTATCCTTGGAGGAACGTATAATAGAGCCCACCAGATGAACTGTTGAGATTTCTTGTCCAATTTCGACAAGCTGTGGGCGTTAAAATCCGGGATGAAATTTCTGCATACGCCAAAGATAGAGTCAAGCCACCATTATGAAAACAGAAAAAAATATTTGATACTCTGGCGGTCTGTGATGAATGATACACAAGCACTTCCACTTTATGGCCTAGGCTATGATTCATCGTGAACCAAAAAACTAGGCTTATTTCGTAAACGGACATCAGATTTGTATACATACATTTATTGGACGGTTGAAAAATATACACACGAATCCGGAGCTAGGATTGTTTAACCTATATGATTCTTGAAATAGTGATTTAGCAAGATTGGGTTCCACGGTTTAGTCGGTTTAATTTGAGCTCATATATTCCACGTGTACAATTTCTAAGTGCATGCGTATGAAGCGTCCTACGCAGCCAGAGTATGAACTGAGTCCACGATTGAAAATCCGAGGGAAAAGGGTCTGATACTTACTCCCACCCTATATGATAGACACACCCCTTTCGTTCTGGTTTTTGCCAGTTTTAAGTATAGAAAAGGGTGCTTAAATTAAAAAATATGGGCTTAAATAGCATCTTATCAGAAAAGTGTAAAAAATAGATTACGTGAGGAGATCGCCTCGGTTGACGAACTGGAATCTCTCTAGCACGTTTCACGCAGTGCGTAAAACACCCAAGTCTGTGGGGCCCACCATGTTATATATGTAAAATCCACTCTGTCTATCAGGTTTTCTACTCATTATTAAGCATGTGGGAAAAAAATTATTTAGATCTACTGCAGATGATAGACCACACAACACAGAAAAATTGGGATGGAATGGCAACCATAGGTCTTTGTGTGAGGCCACCATGTTATGTAGATTTCATCAAAACCGTTGATCATGTGTAAAACATTAGGATGAAGAGAATATATAGAAATGAGACTGATAGAAAACTTATTCGAGCCAAACTTTGTGAATTTATCGATTTTATGAGAAACTTTACATCTATTCGGTTGATAGTTCCCTTTATTTGATTATATTCTGTATTAACGGTCCAAATAATGGTTATTACCTGATGGACGGAGTAGATTTTATATATATATAGAACATGGTTTACCTCACGGTGCTTGAGAGTTTGACGCGCTCCATAAAACCGGTCGTGTAGCTGATTAAGTCAAGGTTGACGATTACGTGTCAACTATGTCGCGATTGAGAATAAAGAAAATGTGCCGCCTTACTGGGCCCACGTGCGAAGAGGTTGTAAGATCGGAACCGTTTATATTATGAAATATTGTATTTAATCGAATCAATACTGGTAACTGTAAGAAAAATACATTAAATAAGTGAATACAATCATCACTAAAGTTAGATGAATATAGAAAATTGGAAATATCATTTTCAGTGGCTCAAATTGAACTCTTATAAGAAAATCATACAATCATTTTTAAAGTTCGATTATTGAACATTACTCATATTATGATAGACCCATAAATATGGACGGTTATAGTCGTGGGATCAACTTTGAATGTGGGTCCAATGGGGCGACGGATGTTGGCAACCCGGATACATCGACACACAGGAAAAAACGCTGAGGTTGACAGTCCAGCGCAAAGGACACGCCGACGCAAACACCTGAGGGAAACGCGGTCGATATTTGCTGAAGTTTTCCTCATTTTCTCACGATAAGTTATGTTCACACGTGTGAAAGATCCTGGACGTTCATTGTACGAGGACTTGTAGTGGATGTTACTGAACACAAAAATTTCGGATGGATGGCTATGAAAGTATTACCAACCGTCCATCGTACATGTCCAGCTCCCTTGATCAGGTGAACGGCCTGAAATTTTTCCAGCCAGGAACACTTTCCACGAGTGGGGCACACGAGTTTAGCTGATAATGAGATGGACCGTTGAAAGCAGCACTGTTCAGCAAAAAAAAGGTTACGACAAGTGTGTGGTGGTAGTCTAGTGGGCCACCACATCGTTGAAAGCAACGACGGTCTTATCACTCAAGATGAAAATGGACGGCGGAGAATGCGTGTGGGAGGTTCGTTATCCTTTGTTAAATGTCCGGCTGGCAAGCATGGGGTGCTACAAGATCAACGGTCCTGATCACTTGCGGGAGGTTCGTTATCCTTCGTACGCATGTAAAACATTTACGGTGATCTCGACTGTTCAAGTAGTGGGTCATAATGTGGATTGACTGTAGACTAAAACCTATGGTGTGCTACAAGATCAACGGTCCTGATGACTTGCACTAGTGCCTCTCATCAGTGCCCTTCAAACCTATGAATAATAATAATAAAAAGTCTAATAGTTGAGTAATAGACAGGATCATCCGTTCGTAATGATATCCGACTCATTGGCTATCCATAGTATAGTATGACCCACTTGGTGGACGGTCCCGATTCATACATCCCTTGCCACATGTATCTACCATGTTCTGGTTCAACACTATCTACCATATCATTTCCGGTGCAATGATGATGGATAGAGACCGTCCGATCAGCAGATATGAGCGGCCCTGAAAATCAGACCAATCAGATGGACATGGGTCCACACGCTTGTCTTGTTTTAATATATGGAGAAATCTAAGGGCCCAAAAATAACGCTCAACGGTCTTGATTACTCCGCGGAAGTGTGAAACCCATGGAAACTGGTGGAAAAGGCTGTGAAAACGAAAACGTTCTACTCTACACATGACATACATTCAAGATAATCCCGACCGTCCAAATTTATTCCCCTCTATGGATGGACCATATATATGAATTTCACACTGATCGGATGATCTAAACTGTCCAATTTTTCAGCAATATTCAGTGGTCTAAAATCATAGAACGAGAAATCTTTACCCAAGTTTATACAGCTGTACATTTTTCGTAAATTTCGGCCCATCTTAATTCTGGGGAAAAAGAATCTAAATAGTGGTATTTCTCTGATGAATGGATGGGATCTAATCGCATTCAAATGAATCGGTGCCTCCTGTTCATACCGACAAATCTCGTTCTCGGAAATTTCTCGGCGCGCCAATTTCTCGGGACTTCCCGATATTGTCCCGAAAATTTCACTGAAAAATAAAATATTAAATTAATAAATCATTTCAAAATTTTAAAATATAGGCGAAAAGCATTAATATAAACTTTTAATTATTTATTTTAGTTAAAATCACGATATTTTCACTATGAAATCGCGAAAATTCTAAAATACGGCGATATTTTCGTTTTCACTTCATCCAGGTCCGTGTGACCTTATCATTATCAATTGGATGGCAAATAAACATTTAGGTGGGCCCTAGGAAGTTTTTAACGGTGGGAATTCAATGACCACTATTTCCTGTGGTGTGGCCACTTGAGATTTGCATCTGCTCATTTTTATTATCATGCCTTAAAATGATCTGGAAAAAGTGATGGACGGCGTGGATCTACAACATATACATCAGGGTGGGCCCCACGTTCAAGGAAACACTCAACCAGCTAGGGCGGTCGACCGTTTACTTTCGACGCAGAGAAGTAAAATAATTGGACGGTTAGGATTTATGACAATGCAGCATTTTCCACCGTAGGTAAGTTAGGGTCGAGGTAGACGGCTGTTCTATTCACTTAGGATGGGCCCACGTAGGGAGTGGGTCCAGCGGGCTACGAAATTCATTGTCCCGCAGAGTTCGGAAATGCTCCTCAATATAAAAATTCCCTCTATCTTCATGGGTTTCTAGTTTCTACAGGCAGCCCCCACTTGGTGGATTTTCTCACGCTTCCAAAGCAAGCAAAAGGCCGTTAGATGAGGTGGCCTTTTCAGGAAACGTATGTGGCACGTGCGGCTACGCAACGTGTCCTAGCGACACGTGTGTATGGTGACTTGGATTAGAAAGCAAGGCCCTCATCCTTTGGTGTTTGATGGTTTATAAAGGAAGGTGGTGGTGTTTTTTCGTTAGACCTCAGCATCTCTCTCTCTCTCCTAAGAGTTTTGATTCTGAGAGAATGGGAAGACAGCCTTGCTGTGATAAAGTGGGCTTGAAGAAGGGACCATGGACGGCTGAGGAAGACAAGAAACTCATCAACTTCATCCTCACCAATGGCCAATGCTGCTGGAGAGCTGTTCCTAAGCTTGCAGGTCTTCTTTTTTCCTTTTTTTTTTTTTTTGGAAAATTGAGAAAAATATTAAATGGATGTTGATTGTTTTTCTGTTTTTGTTTTTGGGGTGTTTTGTTGTAGTTTGCTCAATGGATTTTGCATTAAAAAAAAAATCTCAAGAAAATGTGTCTGAGAGAGAGAGAGAGAGAGAGAGAGAGAGAGAGAGAGAGAGAGAGAGAGAGAGAGAGAGAGGTTTCATTTGTTTTACTGTAGACTAGTTCTTTTGGTAGGAGGAAAAGAAAAAAGGCATGAGCTTTTCTTATATAAATATAAGATAATGATATGAGCTTGTTCTCAAAAGTAAAGAAAATGGGGTGTTTCTAGCAGTTTTGGGTGTAAGAATAATATTTGCTAGCTTGGGTAGTTTTGCATTTTATTTTTTTTTTTGCATTCCTTTTATTTTATTTTACTTATTTATTTACAAGTTTTTGAATTTTGGCTTGTTGGTGTTGTTCCAGGATTGCTGAGGTGTGGGAAAAGCTGCAGATTAAGGTGGACCAACTACCTCAGGCCTGATTTGAAGAGAGGCCTCTTATCAGAATCTGAAGAGAAGATGGTCATTGATCTCCATGCCAGTCTTGGCAATAGGTACTCTTCCCATCATCTCAACCCTTTTTCTTTTTTCTTTTTCTTTTTTGTCTTTTTTTTTTTCAACACATTTGGGCCCCATCTTAGATTCCCTTTTTTATTTTATTTTTATTTTTTTGAATTTGGACCACATATTTTTAGCACATTAGTATATATATTCTACCTATATTCATTGTGACGTCTCATCTCCTGTATTTGTTTTTTCTTACAGGTGGTCTAAAATAGCTGCGCATTTGCCTGGCAGAACTGACAATGAAATAAAGAACCATTGGAACACCCACATTAAAAAGAAGTTAAAGAAGATGGGCATTGACCCCATCACACATAAACCATTCTCTCCATCAATTGAAGAACCACAACAACAACCATCACAAAACCAACAGCCACAGCAACAACCACAACAAGAGCAATACAATACTCTACCTTCAAAAGAAGAAAATGGCATTACAAGTGCATTGAATTCTATAGAAGCTGATGCTTTCCTCAGCAATTCCCCCGTCTTTTGTACTGATGAGGTCCCTTTGATTCAACCCAATGAAATCCTAGTCTCATCTGCCTCTTCTTCATCTTGTTGTGATTCAAGCTCTTCCACCTTGCCTGGAGAACTTGACTTCTCTAGTTTGGACTGGGCAGACCCTATGTACTTGTGGGGGATGGATGATTTCAACGGATGGGATTTGATTTGTGATGATGGTGACAGGAAACTAGCGGTTGATCCTTTCAATCAGTATGATTCGTGGAAGTTGGAGCTGATGTGATTGAATTTGTCATCTGGGTCTGTTAAGAATTAGAAGATTCAGAGAATAATCCGGCAATTGAGAAATCCCATCATGATTTTTGCCATTTTTTCTCTGTAGAGTGGAGTTTTATGGGTCATTTTCTGTAATATCTCTCTTTGAAAGTAAGAGAGAGAGAGAGAAAGAGAGGTATGAGAACTTGAAATTTCTATAAATTATTATAGCTGCAGTTTGCAGATTGTAAATGTGGAAAAAAGGAGCGTTTGAATGCAAATAAAGAAAATCTTAAATGTAATTTGGATTTTTCCTTTTCATTTTGGTTTTTGCCCGTCTCTCTCTTGTTTTTTTTTTACTCATACAAGCATAAGGAGCTTTGCGTGTACAAGTCAGGAATTCGGGTAATGTACTCGCCACCACATTTGCCAGCTTGGCATACAGGTACAATATCCAAACCATACATCAGGTGGACCTCACTGTAAAGGTGTGCCATGATACCACAAATTAATTAACTTGTTAGAAAAGCTCCGCTGATTTTTTCTAACCGTATATTTGTTCAGTTAACTGTGGACCACTTGATAAGTAGATGGATATGATTATTGGTAAATCAATGTAGATTGTGGTATCCTTTCTGATGGACGGCTTGGATTTTTCATCCGTTTTCCAAGATGGCATATGTGTTGGCGTGTGCATTAGATGGCTTGTACACGCGTCCGTGCTCGGGAGCAAGTTCTGACAAAACTCGAGTGTGAGTTTGTCAGCGTTTACTGGACAGTGGCAACCCTTCAACTGTATACGTGGCATAGTTATATAGAAATCCAAACTGTGCAAACCACGGGCCCAGTTGAAAATAGAGTATATCCCTAAATTAATTGTAAGTGGACAGTCATAGGCATATTATTTTCCCATTAAATGTAGATATATATATCTGTAAAATGGACGGATAGGATGTTCTTCCAATGAAAATGGTTTTGGGACTATACGTTCAAATGAGGTCCAGTGAGTTGGACGGTGTCGATTGACTTACACATATGCATGGCGTAATAAATAGTGGCAGCACACACACCATACTCAGTCCAAGGAATCAGATTTTATCTTGTCTTCATTTAACAACCCAACAACCTTTTGAATTTTTTTTGGAATTGACTAAAATTTCCTTGATAATGAAATTAGAAATGTGGACCGCTCATCCATTTGTATGGTCAATGGGGAGGGGTCTTTTTGTCAAAATTTAAGGGGTGTATTTGGTCAATGAAAAAAGGTCTAGGGTGGTTTAAGTCAACATTTAAAGGCTGAACTGGGGTGGTGGGATAATGACTGTTTTGCCTTTAATCGGTCAAGTTCAATGCACCCATCCCTTAAAACAAATGGCCGTCCCTGTTGAAATGTTTGTGGCGCATCTGTCTTTTCATATGCTTCTATAAACGAGTGGCTCCCATGTCTTAAGAGGAACATATAAATATATGGATGTGCATGCACACATGTTTATATGGCTTGAATGTAGGCTTCAAATCTAACAGTTCATATAATCTATCTCAAAATCAACTGTACATTTTGTGGGACATGTTGGGTGGGTCACAGGCTAAAAAATTACATTGATTATATGTTGACGCAGGGAAGGACGTGAGGTCGAGCACCGTCTTCCTCAAGAGGATAACTATTCCGAATCCACAGAACTTCTCTGGACGCCTCACAAAGACTTTCTCGAATCCACGAGAAAAAAGAGCAGAAAATATAAATAAATTCTATTAAATTCGAAATAGATTAATGAATGCCTAGAAATCATAATCAAACTACAACTAAAACTCCTAGAATTCGCGACTTACTATAAATAGTAAACTTACTATTTATAGATGGTCGTGATGTCTACTAGTGCGCAAGGTTTTCGGCCAAAAATAGTAAGTGTCCTATTTGGCTTCACCAAACCGTTCCCCTAATTATTCTAAGCTGTTTTCACGTTGGGCACAACTCCTAAAGCCCGACGGATGAAGAGTTATAGTCAAACTAAAACTTACTATTTATAGTAAAAACGAAATTGAAACAGGGAAACGACCGTCGAATCAGGGGTTTCTGGCAATTCCGAGCGTCGCAACCCGGCATAGCAGGGTTGGTTGGCTAAAGTAGCTCATTCTACTCCAAAATTATATATTTTACGTCGGCTAACTCATCCTGGATTGCGAGATACGCCTGATTGAAGGTCTGATGGTCCAGATCACTTCTGTCGCCGACCGGGCCTTTTCTGATCCATCTTTGCCATGTAATTGTCTGCGACGTGCTCTACATCAGTCTCCTCCACTTCAAAAGAACTCGTCCTCGAGTTATCATTATGCTCTGGTTCATGATATTCGGTCAGGTCCGCGACATTGAAAGTCTGTGAGATTGCCATATCATCTGGAAGATCAACAAAATAAGCGTTGTCATTGATCTTTCGGATGATTGGTACTGGTCCAATCTTTTTATTCTTCAACTTGTTGTACGTTCCAGTCGAAAATCTTTCTTTGTGCAAATAGACTATTACTTGGTCGCCCACCTCGAACACTTTCTGTCGTCGATGCTTGTCCACTTGCTCCTTGTACTTTTCGTTCGAGGCATGTAGCTTATTCTGTACCTCCACATGAATGCCCATGATTTTGTCTGCCATATATTCTGCTGCAATGCTCATGCCTGGGAGCTTGGGTAGAGGGACCAAGTCTAGTGTGTGGCGAGGTACTCGTCCGTAAATAACCTGGAACGGGGATTTTCCTGTCGAGCGGTTCACCATGTTGTTGAATGCAAACTTCGCTTGAGACAAGGCCAAATCCCACTACTTCGGTTTTTTTCCTGAAATACATCGAAGGAGGTTTCCCAATGTCCGATTCACAACCTCAGTTTGACCGTCAGTCTGTGGGTGGTACGCGCTGCTGAACTGAAGGCGTGTATCGAATCGAGTCCATAAAGTTCGCCAAAAGTGGCTTATGAACTTCGTGTCACGGTCAGAAGTAATAGTCTTGGGAACCCCGTGTAGCAGCATAATTTCTCTGAAGAATAGATTCGCCACGTGTGTTGCATCGAGAGTCTTCTTGCATGGAATAAAGTGCGTCATCTTGGAAAAACGATCTACTACCACGAACACCGAATCCATGCCGCATTGTGTTCGTGGGAGACCAAGCACAAAGTCCATAGATAAATCCTCCCAAGGGCCATCAGGCACAGGTAACGGGGTGTAGAGGCCCGTATTATGAGATTGCTCCTTGGAAGTCTGACAAATATAACAGCGTTGGACTGCCTTTCCCACATCACGTACCAATTGCGGCCAGTAATACCGTTCTTCCACAAGAGCTCGATTCTTGTCTCGCCCAAGGTGTCCACTGAGGCCACCTCCATTTAGCTCTTAGATTATCTGTTCCCTTAGCGAACTCTTTGGGATACATAGTCGATTTTCCTTGAAAAGGAACCCATCTTGTATATGTAAGTCACCGGGGTGACCTTCCTGACATCTAACACATGCGTCCTTGAAGTTGTCGTCATCGGCATATATGTCTTTGAGGCGATCGAACCCGACAACTTCATTGCTCATAGTGACTAACAAAGTTACACGGCGACTCAGCGCATCGGCTACTTTGTTCTGTTGCCTTGACTTATGCTTTAGCACGAATGTGAATTCCTGCAAAAACGAGATCCATCTAGCATGCACACGGTTAATGTTAGCTTGACTATTAATAAATTTGAGGGCTTGATGGTTCGTGTAAAGTATGAATTCCCTTTGAATCAAATAATGTCGCCAATGTTGTAGTGCCTAGACCACCGCGTACAACTCGATCTCATATGTAGACCACTTCTTGCTTGCATCACTAAGTTTCTCACTGTAGAAGGCTACCGGCCTACCTTTTTGAGATAAAACTCCCCCAATCCCGACATATGAGGCATCACATTCGACTTCAAACAGTTTGTCGAAGTTGGGAAGTACAAGAACCGGGGTCATGGATAATCTGCGCTTGATTTCGGCAAAGCTCCTGTCGGCTTCGTCAGTCCACTTAAACTGCCCTTTCTTCATGCAATTTATGATCGGTGACACAATGGTACTGAAATTTTTCACGAACCGACGATAAAATGTCGCGAGTCCATGGAAACTTCGCACTTCGTGAATAATTTTGGGAACCGGCCACTCTCTGATTGTCTTCACCTTTTCCTCATCCACTCGAATGCCCGTGGATGTAACCATAAAACCTAAAAACAATAGGCTATCAGTCATGAAGCTACACTTTTTTAAATTGAGGTACAGTTTATTTTCAGTGAGCACTTGAAGGACCTTCTTGAGGTGCTCCATATGGGTGGTTTCGTCTTGACTGTATATCAAAATATCATCAAAATAAACCACAACGAACTACCAAATGAAAGGTTTCAGAACTTGGTTCATTAACCTCATGAATGTGCTAGGCGCATTAGAAAGACCGAAAGGCATGACCATCCATTCGTACAATCCTTTCTTGGTCTTAAAAGTTGTTTTCCACTCATCACCCGGCCGTATTCGAATCTGATGGTAGCCGCTCCTTAAGTCCAATTTAGAGAATATTTTTGCGCCCTCTAGCATATCCAACATATCATCCAACCATGGTATAGAAAACCTGTATTTTATGGTGATCTTGTTGATGGCCCGACTGTCGACACACATGCGCTAACTCCCATCTTTCTTTGGAGTTAGCAGAGCTGGTACAACACATGGGCTCATGCTTTCTCGAATAAGACCCTTACGGATCAGTTCCTCCACTTGTCCCTGCAGAATCTCGCACTCATTCGGGTTCATTCGATAATGAGGACGATTAGGTAAACTGGACCCAGGGACAAGGTCGATATAGTGTTGGATATCTCACATATAAGGTAACCCATCGGGAAAGTCCTCGAGCCAGATTTTTTAGAATTCATGTAACAAGGGCCTTAGTCTTTCAGGGATGATGGTAGGCTCGAGTTCTTCCCCTTTCACAATTAATGCATAAGTCTGTCCCATTTCTTTGGATTCTTCCACGAAGTCCCGAATGGTTAAGAGAAAATGACCCTCCACTTTAGAAGTTTCGGGTGGTCCTTCTTGATCCATAGGGGCCAATATGGTCTTCCGGCCGTCTTTGACGAATATATATATGTTATCTCATCCTTTATGAGTGGCGTCACGGTTAGATTGCCAGGGTCGACCGAGTAGTATGTGACATGCTTCCATATCAACCACATCGCATACTACTTCATCTTTATAATATTTGCCAATTGAAAAAGATATGGTGCACCGTTCAGTTACCTTTGTTTCGTTGACCTTCTTGATCCAACCGATTGTATATGGAGAGGGATGACGCTCTGTTTTCAATTGCAATTTTTCCTCCATGCCCCTGGAGATGATATTCTCACTGCTTCCACTGTCAATGATCACATTACAAACCTTTCGATTCACCGTACACCTAGTGCGGAAGATGTTATGCCGCTGTGGATGCACTTATTTTCTTGGCGCATATAATAATCGCCTCACGACGAGTGACTCACCGTAATCTTGCCGAACCCAATCTGAATCATCTACCTCGTCCTCGGCGGCATGCTCCTGTTCTCAATATCTGGATCTTCATAAGCGTTATCAGCACTACCATCATTAATGGCGAGGTTTGCCACTTTTCGCTAGGGACAAGTATTTGACAGGTGGCCGGGCTGGCCACAACGATAGTAGCTGTCGGGTCTTGGCCGAGCATAAGGGTTCGGAATTCTACTTGGACCAGCAGCAGTCGAGACGCCCCTTTGGGGTCTAGCTTGCCCGCTTCCCTGATCTCGGTTCTCAGACATAAGAGGTTGAGTGCGTGCTCCTACGGGCTCCTTCCCCTTAGGCTGTGGAGCTCCCTGAGGTGGACCTGCCGCAGTAATCCTTGCAGTAGGATAGGTCCGTGTGTTAGGACGTTCAAGTTGCGCTTCTGCCCGAGTAGCCAACTTGATCGCATCATTCATCGTCCAAACAGACTGCATCTGGACCCGATCCTGAATCGCCATACACAATCCACCATTGAATCGGGCGACTTGCTGCGATTCAATCTTGACCAAAATCGTTACGTGCCGCCAGACGATAAAATTCTTCTGCGTACTCTCTCACCGACCGACTACCCTGTCGACAATTTTGGTATTGTTGGAATAATACCTGATCGTAATCGCTAGGGAGGAATCGGGCGTATAGTAGTTGCTTCATCCGCTGCCATGTGCGGATTGATGCTTTCATCTGCCAGGTTAGTGCGAGTTACAGTTGTTCCCACCAAGCTGACGCTCCTCCTTTCAACTTGTAGGCCACCAACTTGACCTTCTTTGCTTCAGGGATGTCCATATAATCAAAAAATCGCTCAACTTCAGAAAGCCGAAAGCCAATCGAGAAAATCTTCAATGTATAGTTGACCATTGAAGTTAGGAATATCAACCCGTATCTTGAATTCTCGATCTATTCGATCGTCGCCTGGTCTGGGGTGTTGAAAGATTATGTCGTCGATCTCCTCCTCACTGGAGCCCCCATCCTCAGGCATGACCCTTGGATGTACTGCCGGTATTATCCTGTGATCAGGCCGATTACGAGTCTCAGCAATTGGCGGTGGAGGATTACCACCAGGAACACGGAGTTGTCCTAGGGTTTCTGCCAAGAGATTCGCTATGCAGTCCATGGAAGCCTACAACCCTTGCATGGCTTGCCGATTCTCTTACTGCGCTGCTTGGAAAGTTGTCGCCGTTAAAGGCAAATTCTCTAGAGCACTGCTTATGGGATTGTTGCCCGACCCACCGTTAGAAGTCATCGTTCCGAGGAGAAACCTCGCTTTGATACCAAACTGACGCAGGGAAGGACGTGAGGTCGAGCACCGTCTTCCTCAAGAGGATAACTATTCCGAATCCACGGAACTTCTCTGGACTCCTCACAGAGACTTTCTCGAATCCACGAGAAAAGAGAGCAGAAAATAGAAATAAATTCTATTAAATTCGAAATAGATTAATGAATGCCTAAAAATGAGTTCACAACCCTTTAAATCAGGGTACTAAGTAATGGGAAAGAAATCATAATCAAACTACAACTAAAACTCCTAGAATTCGTGACTTACCATAAATAGTAAACTTACTATTTATAGACGATCGTGATGTCTACTAGTGCGCAAGGTTTTCGGCCAAAAATAGTAAGTGTCCTATTTGGCTTCACCAAACCGTTCCCCTAATTATTCTAAGTTCTTTTCACGTTGGGCGCAACTCCTAAAGCCCGACGGATGAAGAGTTATAGTCAAACTAAAACTTACTATTTATAGTAAAAACAAAAGTGAAACAGGGAAACGACCGTCGAATCAGGGGTTTCTCACAATTCCGAGCGTCGCAACCTGACGTAGCGAGGTTGGTTGGCTAAAGTAGCTCGTTCTACCCCAAAATCATATATTTACGTCGGCTAACTCATCCCTGATTGTGAGATACGCCTGATTGAAGGTCTGATGGTCTAGATCACTTCTGTCGCCGACCGGGCCTTTTCTGATCCATCTTTGCTATGTAATTGTCTGCGACCCGCTCTACATTATATGTTGCCTTGTTTGATGCATCAAGATGAATTTTGTACTGAAATGATGTTAATATGATGTGAAATGTTTTTTTTTTAAATTCAATTACAATGCTTACGGGGCTATCAATTGTCTGGCTGGCCTACGACTTTTAGGTCTGGCCCACTTTGGGCTGGGTTAGGCTGAAATACAAGTCCTAGGTCTAGAAGTGGGCCTAAAATTTAAGCCGATGCCGGGTTGGGTCAGCTGTGTGGAAGAACTCATTAGCCTGATCTATTCAGCATTTTAAGGTCATCCTTACCGCATATCATGCGTGCAGGAAAAGCCTAACGATAGGACATAAATATAAAAACTCACGTAACGTATGTTTGTATGTTCTATTAAAACTTGTCATGTTGTAATGTGTGTGTTATATATATATATATATATATAGAGAGAGAGAGAGAGAGAGAGAGAGAGAGAGAGAGAGAGAGTCATGCTCACTTGAGCACCTAGGCACGTGCACACCTTTGCACACGTATTATGGGCGTCTAATCCGAACGGACCATGTGATGCGAAATCCCGTGAAACTCCAGGGAACAATTTTTTGCCTTGATATAAAATTCTGGTGGGACATAGAAAAGAGATATGCAAATCAAGGGAGGAAAATGTTTTCATTTTTCATGGCCCATCAGAGTTTTGGATCAAAGTAAAAATTGGGCCCTGGGAGTTTCATGAGGTGTTGCTTCACGTGGACTGTTCAAATTTTGGAGTCAAATCACGTATGATGGGTTCTCGAAGAAGTCCGCACGTGTTCGGTGCGAACTGGTGCTCAGTTGAGAATTCGTGCGTGACAGGAAAGATGAGAGGATGAGAAAGTGATCGTTGTCTTCTTTTTCTATGATAAGCCTCAAATTAAAGGAGAGTCTTAAATTCATAAGGTAAATAAACTTTGAAAGAGAAAATTATATTGATAATAATAAATACAATTCTCATTACAAGTGAATTATTATAACTTTTATATGCCTTTATTGAAATAGTAAACTTTTCAAATTTACTAAAATAGTAAATGACTCAAACTCTTATGCATGGCTTAAATTAATGAAAATGGACTTCTTAACATCACTAAAATACTCTCAAAATAGTGAAAAATATAAATTAATAGAAATAATAAATGTATATTTTAAACTTATTTTAACCACTAAAACAATCTTCTTTTTGAAAAAATGTTAATGGGCTAATTACCTTTGGCATTGGTAATGACATCGACATCACGGATAACTTTCTAATGACATATTATATGAACGAAATAGATAACCAATCACAAAATTATAGTCATCGGAAGTTATATATAATGCAGGTTAAACTCTAATTTAAACTTTATGGCTCGATTTCTTTTGATCCTAACTGTTGTTAAATTTATCATTGAGTTTGTCTTACTTTAGACCCTTCATTTAAATTATTAAACTCATCCTCAAGTTTAAACATGATGGTAGTCCATCGCGATAACACACATTTGCAGTAAATATTCATTGATTTCATCAACAATTAATAGTGAAGGCTTATATGTCAGGGAGCGGATTAGGTGCTAGGTGTTACCCTTACTTGGGGCCCGACTTGATGTATGTGTTGTATATCCATGTTGCCCATCTTTTCTTTCTTCTTTGTTTTTTTTTTTTTTTTTCGTCTCATTTTAAGACATTGTCTTGAAACCTAAGCAAATCCAAATCTTTGATGGACCATACCACTGGAAAAAGTGGTGAAGGACCGGTAAAAACTTTTTTGTAGGCCACAAGTTTTGGATAAAGCTGATGATGTAGAGTAGCTCGAAGACAATTTCATGGCCAGGATGGATCAGAAAAGGCCCGGTTGACGACAAAAGTGATGTGGATCCTCAGAACTTAAAACGGATGTATCTCGCAAACCGGAATGAGCTATCGGATGTACCATATATGATTTTGGGGTAGGACGAGCTACTTTAGTCACCCAACCCATCTACGCCTGGTTGTCCATGCCAAATTTGCGAAATACCATCAGATCGACAGTCGAATTCATGTTTTAGTTTCGTTTTTACTATTTATAGTAAGTTTTAATTTGAGTATAACTCTTCATCCGTTGGGTTTTAGGAATTGCGCCCAACATGAAAAGTGCTTAGAATAATTAGGAGAATAGCGTGGTGAAGCCAAATAGGACACTTATGTTGAGTGTCAAATATTGTATATTTTTTCCTATTTATATATTGGTTTTATGAACATGATATTGCTTAATGTTATATTTTCTACATGTTTGTGTCGCAAGCTGAATCTGAGAGCTTGGATTGAAAAGAATGCTAAAAGCATGGATTTAATTATCAAGAATCAGCAAGACAAATATTGGATCTTAGAAGACCAAGAATGAAGAATTCATATGCCAAAGATCTAAGAAAGCCAAGTGAGGAAGGAAGAGAATCGAAGACTTGAAGTGTAGAAAAGGAATCCTAAAAATTCGCGTGCTTCGACAAGCCCTGGCTCTGCTTCGACCAGCCCTAGCTCTCCTTCGACCAACCCTGGCTCTGGCTCGACTAATCGAAGAAACTTTGACTCGAACTCCAGCAACATTATCTTTTAAATTCGTATGATCCTCGACTAGTCGAAGACTTCCATCGACTAGTCGAAAGTGACGCTTGACCAGTCGAGGGTGTCTCTCGACTAGTCGAAAGTTACGCAGATTTTGCGCCGACTGTATAAATTTGAGGTGGTTTCCGGACTTTTTTAACTCGGTGCTAAAGTTGAAGTTCCCTAACTATAAATATGAGTTCCTAGGATGTTCCTAAGCATCTTTTAGGATTTAAGGAGTTGAAAAAAAGCATGGAGAGTCGTCACCAAGAGTTTTCTTCTTCCTTAGTTTATTTTTATAATTTTCTTAAGAGATTTTAGTTCAATCATGTCTATTGTTGGCTAAACCTCTTAGCTAGGGCTGAGAGGTGAAGCTTGTAGCGTGATTGGGATGTTTGCTTTACTTTGATTTATGTTTTTATTGAACCTTATGGATTCTAATTCTTTACTAAGGAATATTTTTAGTTTTTAATAGTTTGTCGTGACAAATTACTATAGATTTGCAATCGCTTTGAATATCTTCTTTTCTTAATTTGAGATTATGAAATTAGTAAGTCCTGTTGTTCACCATTATCCCTTGGGCATAGTAGGGTGATGGAATCCTTCCTAATCTTCACAATTCTCCTATGATTGGTTGTGGGATTGGTATATCTTGTTGTTTGCTATTGTCTCTTGGGCATGGTTGGGTGATGGAATCACTTCTAATTCTCACAACTCTCACCTATTAAGACTAGGTACATGAGAAGTTTACTGTCTTTTCTTTCTCTAACTAGATAAGATAGGACTCTGATTCCAATTGGATCTCTTGAATCATGCAAGGTAGCATCCCAATAGCTACAAGTGGATCCTTGGCACCCTAGTTCCCACCTTTAAATTCACAAGTTTCAATTACAACATTCACAAGTACTCTTTCAAATATTTTAGATTTAGTTTTACATCTTCTTTTAGTTCTAGTTCTAGTTACTTTTAGAAATGTACAAGATTAGTCCTTGTAGATTCGACCTTTGTCTTACCGAGATTATTCCTACATCGCGACCCTACACTTGGGGTTGTGAACAAGTTTTTGGCACCATTGCCGGGGACTAACGGTTGCATTTTTTTTTTATAATTTAATTAGTTTTAGAATTAGGTTAAGATTAGGACTGACTTTTTGTTTTATTTATATGTTATGATTTTTCTGATTTATTTTTGGAAACTAACTTACTTTTCTGTTTTGTAGGATTCTAACATAACAATCTCTAATCTAGTAACTTCTTTCTAATTCTCTCTCTATTTTAGATATCCTATTTGCTGTAGTTTTCAATTCTTAGATCTTAGGTTAAAATTTTTGAAATTGAGGACTGAGAGTGTTTCATGCCCAAGTGGGTCCGTGATAATACTTTACGTCTCTTGAGTGAATGAGGATTAGCCGAGGGGTTATCTATCCATCATAGGATTAGACACCACTTGAGATTCTCAGAGTCAATTGAAGTATGACTACCAATCAACCTGCAATTCAACCCCAACCTCCGGTTGAGGAAATTCAGGATGAGAATGAGGTGCATCAAGCACCCTTGCCTTGTACTTTACGAAATTATTTACAACCGGCTGGGGTGAGCACACCTTCATATATGGTTTTTTCAGAAAATATAGGAAACATGAATATCAAGTTAGGAGTGATCCAACTCCTTCCAAAGTTCCATGGACTTGAATATGAAAGTCCATATTTACACATGAAAGAGTTTGATGAGATAATAGCCACTGTATATTTTCCTAATGTGTCTGAGGACACAGTCAAGCTGAAACTCTTTCCCTTCTCCTTAAATGAAAAGGCTAAGATGTGGTTGCACTCACTACATCCACAATCTATTGGCAAATGAAACGACATGACAAAGTAGTTCATAAAGAAATTCTTCCCATATTATAAAATGAACACCTTTAGAAAGTCAATCATGAACTTCACCCAAAAGGAAGATGAAATATTCTTCTAATGTTGAGAGTGGTTCAAGGATCTTGTCAGTTCATGTCCACAACATGGTTTTGAAATGTGGCGCATAACGAGTTTCTTTTATGATGGACTGACATCTTTCATGCTCCAAATGGTCGAGACAATGTGCAATGGGGAATTCATGAACAAAGATATCAATGATGTGTGAGATTATTTTGACAAGCTTGCTGAAAACACA
>JAJHSJ010001478.1:0-112024 GCA_021015155.1 Magnolia officinalis | reverse complement strand
GAATGTTTCCTTCATCTTCTTATCCAATAGTAACCCTCATAACTCTCTCTTAAAGGGTCGAATTTTAGACTATTTCAGTCATTGGAATGGTAACTTGTCAACTTCCAAAATGGGACCAAAATTGCCTAATTCGAGACCGTTCGATATCACAAAAGCACGTTGGAACTCTTCGATCGTCTTTTTCAATATGGATTGTTAATCTTTCCAAATTACGCGATCCAACGGGAGACGCCTAAACTCCATCTTTTGATGTCGGATTGGGTCAATTTTTGGTCATCTGAATGGTACTTTAGTGCTCTTTCTTTCTTGACTGGTATCGTCTTATTCGAGACCATTTGGGCATCTTTAAGTTGGATCGCAGTCGTCGGTCCTGAATGTTTCCTTCATCTTCTTGTCCAATAGTAACCCTCATAACTCTCTCTTCAAAGGTCGACTTTAGACAATTTCAGGTCATATGAATGGTTACTTGTCATGCGTCCAATGGGACCAAAATTTCCTAATTCAGAGACCGTTCGATATCACAAAAGCCCGATGGAACTCTTCGATTGTCATTTTAGAATATGGATTGTTAATATTTCCAAATTGCATGATCCAACGGACACGCCTATAATCCATCATTTGATGTTGGATTGGGTCAATTTTTAGTCATTGAATGGTACTTTAGTGCTTTCATTCTTGACTGGTATCGTTATATTCGAGACCATTTGGGCATCTTTAAGTTGGATCGGAGTCGTCGATCCTGAATATTTTCCTTCATCTTCTTGTCCAATAGTAACCCTCATAACTCTCTATTCAAGGTCGAATTTAGAGTATTTCAGGTCATTGGAATTGTAACTTGTCAACCTTCCAAATGGGACCAAACTTGCCAAATTCAGAGACCGTTCGATATCATACAAGCTCATTGGAACTCTTCGATCGTCATTTTTCAATATGGATTGTTAATCTTTCCAAATTGCGAGATCCAATGGAGACGCCTATAACTCCATCATTTGATGTCAGATTGTGACGATTTTTGGTCATCTGAATGGTACTTTAGTGCTCATTCATTCTTGACTGGTATTGTCGTATTCCGAGAACATTTGGGCATCTTTTAGTTGGATTGCAGTCGTCGTTCCTGAATATTTCTTTCATCTTCTTGTCCAATAGTAACCCACATAACTCTCTATTCAGAGGTCGAATTTAGACTATTTTAGGTCATTGGAATGGTAACTTATCAAGCTCCAAATTGGACCAAAATTGCCTAATTCAGACACTGTTCGATATCACAAAAGCGCGTTGGACCTCTTCGATCGTCATTTTCAAAATGGATTGTTAATCTTTCAGAATTGCGCGATCCAACGGAGACGCTTATAACTCCATCATTTGATGTCGGATTGGGTCATTTTTGGTCATCTGAATGGTACTTTAGTGCTCTTTCTTTCTTGACTGGTATCGTCGTATTCGAGACCATTTGGGCATCTTTAAGTTGGATCGTAGTCGTCGGTCCTGAATGTTTCCTTCATCTTCTTGTCCAATAGTAACCCTCATAACTCTCTCTTCAGAGGTAAAATTTAGAGTATTTCAGGTCATTGGAATTGTAACTTGTCAAGCTTCCAAATGGGACCAAAATTGCCTAATTCAGAGACCGTTCGATATCACAAAAGCACGTTGGACTCTTCGATCGTCATTTTTATAATGGATTGTTAATCTTTCAGAATTGCGCGATCCAACGGAGACGCCTATAACTCCATCATTTGATGTCGGATTGGGTCGATTTTTGGTCATCTGAATGGTACTTTAGTGCTCTTTCATTCTTGACTGGTATAGTGATATTCCGAGACCATTTGGGCATCTTTAAGTTGGATCGCAGTCGTCGGTCCTGAATGTTTCCTTCATCTTCTTGTCCAATAGTAACCCTCATAACTCTCTCTTCAAAGGTCGAATTTAGACTATTTCAGGTCATTGGAATGGTACTTGTCAACTTCCAAATGGGACCAAAATTGCCTAATTCAGAGACCGTTCGATATCACAAAAGCACGTTGGAACTCTTCGATCGTCATTTTTCAATATGGATTGTTAATCTTCCAAATTGCGTGATCAACGGAGACGCCTATAACTCCATCATTTGATGTCGGATTGGGTCAATTTTTGGTCATCTGAATGGTACTTTAGTGCTCTTCTTTCTTGACTGGTATCGTCATATTCCGAGACCATTTGGGCATCTTTAAGTTGGATCGCAGTCGTCGGTCCTGAATGTTTCCTTCATCTTCTTGTCCAATAGTAACCCTCATAACTCTCTCTTCAGAGGTCGAATTTAGACATTTCAGGTCATTGAATGGTTACTTGTCATGCTTCCAAATGGGACCAAAATTCCTAATTCAGAGACCGTTCGATATCACAAAAGCCCGATGGAACTCTTCGATCGTCATTTTACAATATGGATTGTTAATCTTTCCAAATTGCGTGATCCAACGGACAGATGACCTATAACTCCATCTTTGATGTCGGATTGGGTCAATTTTTGGTCATTGAATGGTACTTTAGTGCTCTTTCATTCTTGACTGGTATCGTTATTTCCGAGACCATTTGGGCTTTAAGTTGGATCGGAGTCGTCGTCCTGAATGTTTCCTTCATCTTCTTGTCCAATAGTAACCCTCATAACTCTCTCTTCAGAGGTCGAATTTAGAGTATTTCAGGTCATTGGAATTGTAACTTGTCAAGCTTCCAAATGGGACCAAAATTGCAAATTCAGAGACCGTTCGATATCACAAAAGCACGTTGGAACTCTTCGATCGTCATTTTTCAATATGGATTGTTAATCTTTCCAAATTGCATGATCCAACGGAGACGCCTATAACTCCATCATTTGATGTCGGATTGGGTCGATTTTTGTCATCTGAATGGTACTTTAGTGCTCTTTCATTCTTGACTGGTATCGTCGTATTCCGAGACCATTTGGGCATCTTAAGTTGGATCGCAGTCGTCGGTCCTGAATGTTTCTTTCATCTTCTTGTCCAATAGTAACCCTCATAACTCTCTCTCAGAGGTCGAATTTAGAGTATTTCAGGTCATTGGAATGGTAACTTTCAAGCTCCAAATGGACCAAAATTGCCTAATTCAGAGACCGTTCGATATCATGAAAGCGTGTTGGACCTCTTCAATCGTCATTTTTCAAAATGGATTGTTAATCTTTCAGAATTGCGCGATCCAATGGAGACGCCTATAACTCCATCATTTGATGTTAGATTGGCTCGATTTTTGGTCATCTAAATGGTACATTAGTGCTCTTTCTTTCTTGATTGGTATCGTCGTATTCCGAGACCATTTGGGCATCTTAAAGTTAGATCGCAGTCGTTGGTCCTGAATGTTTCCTTCATCTTCTTGTCCAATAATAACCCTCATAACTCTCTCTTTAGAGGTAGAATTTAGACAATTTCAGTTCATAGGAATGGTTACTTGTCATGCTTCCAAATGGGACCAAAATTGCCTAATTCAGAGGCCGTTCGATATCACAAAAGCACGTTGGAACTCTTCGATCGTCATTTTTCAATATGGATTGTTAATCTTTCAAAATTGCGTGATCCAACGGAGACGCCTATAACTCCATCATTGATGTCGGATTGGGTCGATTTTTGGTCATCTGAATGGTACTTTAGTGCTCTTTCATTCTTGATTGGTATCGTCGTATTCCGAGACCATTTGGGACATCTTAAGTTGGATCGCAGTCGTCGGTCCTGAATGTTTCCTTCATCTTCTTGTCCAATAGTAACCCTCATAACTCTCTCTTCAGAGGTCGAATTTAGAGTATTTCAGGTCATTGGAATGGTAACTTGTCAAGCTTCCAAATGGGACCAAAATTGCCTAATTCAGAGACCGTTCGATATCACAAAAGCGTGTTGGAACTCTTCGATCGTCATTTTTCAATATGGAGACGCCTATAATTCCATCATTTGATGTCGGATTGGGTCAATTTTGGTCATCTGAATGGTACTTTGTGCTCTTTCATTCTTGACTGGTATCGTCGTATTCCGAGACCATTTGGGCATCTTTAAGTTGGATCGCAGTCGTCGTCCTGAATGTTTCTTCATCTTCTTGTCCAATAGTAACCGTCATAACACTCTCTTCAGAGGTCGAATTTAGAGTATTTCAGGTCATTGGAATGATAACTTATCAAGCCTCCAAATTGGACCAAAAAGCGCGTTGGACCTCTTTGATCGTCATTTTTCAAAATGGATTGTTAATATTTCAGAATTGCGCAATGCAACTGAGACGCATATAACTCCATTTGATGTCGGATTGGGTCGATTTTAGTCATCTGAATGGTACTTTAGAGCTCTTTCTTTCTTGACTGGTATCGTCGTATTCCGAGACGATTTGGGCATCTTTAAGTTGGATCGCAGTCGTCGGTCCTGAATGCTTCTTTCATCAGTAACCCTCATAACTCTCTCTTCAGAGGTCGAATTTAGACTATTTTAGGTCATTGGAATGGTTACTTGTCATGCTTCCAAATGGGACCAAAATTGCCTAATTCAGAGACCGTTCGATATCACAAAAGCACGATCGAACTCTTCGATCGTCATTTTACGATATGGATTGTTAATCTTTCCAAATTGGGTGATCCAACGGAGACGCGTATAACTCCATCTTTTGATGTCGGATTGGGTCATTTTTGTCATCTGAATGGTACTTTAGTGCTCTTTCAATCTTGACTGGTATCGTCATATTCCGAGACCATTTGGGCATCTTTAAGTTGGATCGCAGTCGTCGGTCCTAAATGTTTCCTTCATCTTCTTGTCCAATAGTAACCCTCATAACTCTCTCTTCAGAGGTCGAATTTAGAGTATTTCAGGTCATTGGAATTGTAACTTGTCAAGTTTCAAATGGGACCAAAATTGCCTAATTCAGAGACCGTTCGATATCACAAAAGCACGTTGGAACTCTTCGATCGTCATTTTTCAATATCTATTGTTAATCTTTTGAAATTGTACGATCCAACGTAGACACCTATAACTCCATCATTTGATGTCGGATTGGGTCTATTTTGGTCATTGAATGGTACTTTAGTGCTCTTTCATTCTTGAGTGGTATTTTCGTATTCCGAGACCATTTGGGCATGTTTAAGTTGGATCGCAGCCGTCGGTCCTGAATGTTTCCTTCATCTTCTTGTCGAATAGTAACCCTCATAACTCTCTCTTCAGAGGTCGAATTTAGAGAATTTTAGGTCATTGGAATTGTAACTTGTCAAGCTTCCAATGGGACCAAAATTGCCTAATTCAGAGATCGTTCGATATCACAAAAGCACGTTGGAACTCTTCGATCGTCATTTTTCAATATCGATTGTTAATCTTTCCAAATTGCGTGATCCAACGGAGATGCCTATAACTCCATCATTTGATGTCGGATTGGGTCGATTTTTGGTCATCTGAATGGTACTTTAGCGCTCTTTCATTCTTGACTGGTATCGTCGTATTCTGAGACCATTTGGGCATCTTTAAGTTGGATCGTAGTGGTCATTCCTGAATGTTTCTTTCATCTTCTTGTCCAATAGTAACCCTCATAACTATCTCTTCAGAGGTTGAATTTAGAGTATTTCAGGTCATTGGAATGGTAACTTATCAAGCTTCCAAATGGGACCAAAATTGCCTAATTCAGAGACCGTTCGATATCACAAAAGCGCGTTGGACCTCTTCGATCGTCATTTTTCAAATGGATTGTTAATCTTTCAGAATTGCGCGATCCAACGGAGACGCCTATAACTCCATCATTTGATGTCGGATTGGGTCAATTTTTGGTCATCTGAATGGTACTTTAGTGCTCTTTCTTTCTTGATTGGTATCCTCGTATTCCGAGACCATTTGGGCATCTTTAATTGGATCGCAGTCGTCGGTCCTGAATGTTTCCTTCATCTTCTTGTCCAATAGTAACCCTCATAACTCTCTCTTCAGAGGTCGAATTTAGAGTATTTCATGTCATTGGAATTAAACTTGTCAAGCTTTCAAATGGGACCAAAATTGCATAATTCAGAGACCGTTCGATATCACAAAAGCACGTTGGAACTCTTCGATCGTCATTTTTCAATATGTATTGTTAATCTTTCAAATTGCGTGCGATCCAACGTAGACGCTATAACTCCATCATTTGATGTCGGATTGGGTCAATTTTTGGTCATTTAATGGTACTTTAGTGCTCTTTCATTCTTGACTAGTATCGTCATATTCCGAGACCATTTGGGCATCTTTAAGTTGGATCGCGTCGTCGGTCCTGAATGTTTCCTTCATCTTCTTGTCCAATAGTAACCCTCATAACTCTCTCTTCAGAGGTCGAATTTTAGACAATTCAGGTCATAGGAATGGTTACTTGTCAAGTTCCAAATGGGACCAAAATTGCCTAATTCAGAGACCGTTCGATATCACAAAAGCCGATGGAACTCTTCGATCGTCATTTTACAATATGGATTGTTAAATTTCCAAATTGTGATCCAACGGAGACGCCTATAACTCCATCTTTTGATGTCGGATTGGGTCAATTTTTGGTCATCAAAATGGTACTTTAGTGCTCTTTCATTCTTGACTGGTATCGTCATATTCGAGACCATTTGGGCATCTTTAAGTTGGATCGGAGTCGTCGGTCCTGAATGTTTCCTTCATCTTCTTGTCCAATAGTAACCCTCATAACTCTCTCTTCAGAGGTCAAATTTAGAGTATTTCAGGTCATTGAAATTGTAACTTGTCAAGCTTTCAAATGGGACCAAAATTGCATAATTCAGAGACCGTTCGATATCACAAAAGCACGTTGGAACTCTTCGATCGTCATTTTTCAATATGTATTGTTAATGTTTCAAAATTGCGGGATCCGACGTAGACGCCTGTAACTCCATCATTTGATGTCGGATTCGGTCGATTTTTGGTCAGCTTAATGGTACTTTAGTGCTCTTTCATTCTTGACTGGTATCGTCATATTCCGAGACCATTTGGGCATCTTTAAGTTGGATCGCTGTCGTCGGTCCTGAATGTTTCCTTCATCTTCTTGTCCAATAGTAACCCTCATAACTCTCTCTTCATAGGTCGAATTTAGAGTATTTCAGGTCATTTGAATTGTAACATGTCAAGCTTTCAAATGGGACCAAAATTGCCTGATTCAGAGACCGTTCGATTTCACAAAAGCACGTTGGAACTCTTCGATCATCATTACTCAATACGTATTGTTAATCTTTCGAAATTACGCGATCCAACGTAGACGCCTATAACTCCATCATTTGATGTCGGATTGGGTCGATTTTTTGTCATTTGAATGGTACTTTAGTGCTCTTTCATTCTTGACTGGTATTTTCGTATTCCGAGACCATTTGGCCATGTTTAAGTTGGATTGCAGTCGTCGGTCCTGAATGTTTCCTTCATCTTCTTGTCCAATAGTAACCCTCATAACTCTCTCTTCAGAGGTCAAATTTAGAGTATTTCAGGTCATTGGAATGGTAACTTATCAAGCTTCCAAATTGGACCAAAATTGCCTAATTCAAAAACCGTTCGATATCACAAAAGCGCGTTGGACTCTTCGATCATCATTTTTCAAAAGGATTGTTAATTTCAGAATTGCGCGATCCAACGAGACGGCTATAACTCCATCATTTGATGTCGGATTGGGTCGATTTTGGTCATCTGAATGGTACTTTAGTGCTCTTTCTTTCTTGACTGGTATCGTCGTATCCGGGACGATTTGGGCATCTTTAAGTTGGATCGCAGTCGTCGGTCCTGAATGTTTTCTTCATCAGTAACCCTCATCATAACTCTCTCTTCAGAGGTTATTTAGATATTTCAGGTCATTGGAATGGTTACTTGTCATGCTTCCAAATGGGACCAAAATTGCCTAATTCAGAGACCGTTCGATATCACAAAAGCACAATGGAACTCTTCGATCGTCATTTTACAATATGGATTGTTAATCTTTCCAAATTGCGTGATCAAACGGAGACGCCTATAACTCCATCTTTTGATGTCGGATTGGGTCGATTTTTGGTCATCTGAATGGTACTTTAGTGCTCTTTCATTCTTGACTGGTATTTTCGTATTCCGAGACCATTTGGGCATCTTTAAGTTGGATCGCAACGTCGGTCCTGAATGTTTCCTTCATCTTCTTGTCCAATAGTAACCCTCATAAACTCTCTCTTCAGAGGTCGAATTTAGAGTATTTCAGGTCATTGGAATTGTAACTTGTCAAGCTTCTAAATGGGACCAAAATTCTAATTCAGAGACCGTTCGATATCACAAAAACACGTTGGAACTCTTCGATCGTCATTTTTCAATATGGATTGTTAATCTTTCCAAATTGCGTGATCCAACGGAGACGCCTATAACTCCATCATTTGATGTCGGATTGGGTCGATTTTTGGTCATCTGAATGGTACTTTAGTGCTCTTTCATTCTTGACTGGTATCGTCATATTCCGAGACCATTTGGCATCTTTAAGTTGGATCGCAGTCGTCATTCCTGAATGTTTCTTTCATCTTCTTGTCCAATAGTAACCCTCATAACTCTCTCTTCAGAGGTCGAATTTAGAGTATTTCAGGTCATTGGAATGGTAACTTCTTATCAAGCTCCAAATGGACCAAAATTGCCTAATTCAGAGACCGTTCGATATCACAAAAGCACGTTGGACCTCTTCGATCGTCATTTTTCAAAATGGATTGTTAATCTTTCAGAATTGCGCGATCCAACGGAGACGCTATAACTCCATCATTTGATGTCGGATTGGGTCGATTTTTGGTCATTTGAATGGTACTTTAGTGCTCTTTCTTTCTTGACTGGTATCGTCGTATTCCGAGACCATTTGG
This sequence comes from Magnolia officinalis, assembly GCA_021015155.1. Taxonomy (NCBI): domain Eukaryota; kingdom Viridiplantae; phylum Streptophyta; class Magnoliopsida; order Magnoliales; family Magnoliaceae; genus Magnolia; species Magnolia officinalis. Next base: position 103,218 of record JAJHSJ010001478.1, on the reverse strand, counting down.
GCATTTTAAGTTGGATCGCAGTCGTCGGTCCTGAATGTTTCCTTCATCTTCTTGTCCATAGTAACCCTCATAACTCTCTCTTCAGAGGTCGAATTTAGTATTTCAGGTCATTGGAATGGTACTTGTCATGCTTCCAAATGGGACAAAATTGCCTAATTCAGAGACCGTTCGATATCACAAAAGCACGATGGAACTCTTCGATCATCATTTTACAATATGGATTGTTAATCTTTCCAAATTGCGTGATCCAACGGAGACGCCTATAACTCCATCTTTTGATGTCGGATTGGGTCAATTTTTGGTCATCTGAATGGTACTTTAGTGCTCTTTCATTCTTGACTGGTATCGTCATATTCCGAGACCATTTGGGCATCTTTAAGTTGGATCGCAGTCGTCGGTCCTGAATGTTTCCTTCATCTTCTTGTCCAATAGTAACCCTCATAACTCTCTCTTCAGAGGTCGAATTTAGAGTATTTCAGGTCATTGGAATTGTAACTTGTCAAGCTTTCAAATGGGACCAAAATTGCCTAATTCAGAGACCGTTCGATATCACAAAAGCACGTTGGAACTCTTCGATCGTCATTTTTCAATATGTATTGTTAATCTTTCAAAATTGCTGATCCAACGTAGACGCCTATAACTCCATCATTTGATGTCGGATTGGTCGATTTTTGGTCATTGAATGGTACTTTAGTGCTCTTTCATTCTTGAGTGGTATATTTCGTATTCCGAGACCATTTGGGCATGTTTAAGTTGGATCGCAGTCGTCGGTCCTGAATGTTTCCTTCATCTTCTTGTCCAATAGTAACCCTCATAACTCTCTCTTCAGAGGTCGAATTTAGAGTATTTCAGGTCATTGGAATGTAACTTGTCAAGCTTCCAAATGGGACCAAATTGCCTAATTCAGACCGTTCGATATCACAAAAGCACGTTGGAACTCTTCGATCGTCATTTTCAATATGGATTGTTAATCTTTCCAAATTGCGTGATCCAACGGAGACGCCTATAACTCCATCATTTGATGTCGGATTGGGTCGATTTTTGGTCATCTGAATGGTACTTTAGTGCTCTTTCATTCTTGACTGGTATCGTCGTATTCCGAGACCATTGGGCATCTTTAAGTTGGATCGCAGTCGTCGTTCCTGAATGTTTCTTCATCTTCTTGTCCAATAGTAACCCTCATAACTCTCTCTTCAGAGGTCGAATTTAGAGTATTTCAGGTCATTGGAATGTTAACTTATCAAGCTTCCAAATGGGACCAAAATTGCCTAATTCAGAACCGTTCGATATCACAAAAGCGCGTTGGACCCTTTGATCGTCATTTTTCAAAATGGATTGTTAATATTTCAGAATTGTGCGATCCAACCGAGAGGCCTGTAACTCCATCATTTGATGTCCGATTGGGTCGATTTTAGTCTTTTGAAATTGTACGATCTAACGTAGAAACCTATAACTCCATCATTCAATGTCGGTCGGGTCGATTTTGGTCATTTGAATGGTCTTTCATTCTTGAGTGGTATTTTCGTATTCCGACACCATTTGAGCAGTTTAAGTTGGATCGCAGCCGTCGGGCTGATTGTTTCCTTCATCTTTGTCCAATAGTAACCCTCATAACTCTCTCTTCAGAGGTCGAATTTGGATTTTCAGGTCATTGGAATTGTAACTTGTCAAGCTTCCAAATGGGACCAAAATTGCCTAATTCAGAGACCGTTCGATATCACAAAAGCACGTTGGAACACTTCGATCGTCATTTTTCAATATGGATTGTTAATCTTTCAAAATTGCGTGATCCAATGTAGACGCCTATAACTCCATCATTTGATGTCAGATTGGGTCATTTTTTGGTCATCTGAATGGTACATTAGTACTCTTTCATTCTTGATTGGTATTGTCGTATTCCGAGACCATTTGGGCATCTTAAAGTTGGATTGCTGTCGTCGGTCCTGAATGTTTCCTTCATCTTCTTGTCCAATAGTAACCCTCATAACTCTCTCTTCAGAGGTCGAATTTATAGTATTTCAGGTCATTAGAATGGTAACTTATCAAGCTTCCAAATGGGACCAAAATTGCCTAATTCAGAGACCGTTCGATGTCATAAAAGCGCGTTGGACCTTTCGATCGTAAATTTTTCAATATGGTGATGCCTATAACTCCATCATTTGATGTCAGATTGGGTCGATTTTTGGTCATCTGAATGGTACTTTAGTGCTCTTTCATTCTTGATGGTATTGTCGTATTCCGAGACCATTTGGGCATCTTAAGTTGGATCGCAGTCATCGGTCCTGAATGTTTCCTTCATCTTCTTGTCCAATAGTAACCCTCATAACTCTCTCTTCAGAGGTCGAATTTAGAGTATTTCAGGTCATTGGAATGGTAACTTATCAAGCTTCCAAATGGGACCAAAATTGCCTAATTCAGAGACCGTTCGATGTCATAAAAAGCGCGTTGGACCTCTTTGATCGTCATTTTTCAAAATGGATTGTTAATATTCAGAATTACGCGATGCACCGAGACGCATATAACTCCATCATTTGATGTCAGATTGGGGTCGATTTTAGTCATCTGAATGGTACTTTATAGCTCTTTCTTTCTTGACTGGTATCGTCGTATTCCGGACGATTTGGGCATCTTTAAGTTGGATCGCAGTCGTCGGTCCTGAATGTTTCTTTCATCAGTAACCCTCATAACTCTCTCTTCAGAGTAGATTTAGACTATTTAGGTCATTGGAATGGTTACTTGTCATGCTTCTAAATGGGACCAAATTGCCTAATTCAGAGACCGTTAGATATCACAAAAGCACGATCAAACTCTTCGATCGTCATTTTACAATATGGATTGTTAATCTTTCCAAATGGGGATCCAACGGAGACGCGTATAACTCCATCTTTTGATGTCGGATTGGGTCGATTTTTGGTCATCTTAAAATGGAACTTTAGTGCTCTTTCATTCTTGACTGGTATCGTCATTATTCGAGACCATTTGGGCATCTTTAAGTTGGATCGCAGTCGTCGATCCTGAATGTTTCCTTCATCTTCTTGTCCAATAGTAACCCTCATAACTCTCTCTTCCAGAGGTCGAATTTAGAGTATTTTAGGTCATTGGAATGGTAAGTTGTCAAGTTACAAATGGGACCAAATTGCCTAATTCAGAGACCGCTCGATATCACAAAAGCACGTTGGAACTCTTCCATCGTCATTTTTCAATATCTATTGTTAATCTTTTGAAATTGTACGATCCAACGTAGACGCCTACAACTCCATCATTGATGTCGGATTGGGTCGATTTTGGTCATTGAATGGTACTTTAGTGCTCTTTCATTCTTGTATGGTATTTTCGTATTCCGAGACCATTTGGTCATGTTTAAGTTGGATCGCAGTCGTCGGTCCTGAATGTTTCCTTTATCTTCTTGTCCAATAGTAACCCTCATAACTCTCTCTTCAGCAGTCGAATTTAGAGTATTTCGGGTCATTGGAATGGTAACTTATCAAGCTTCCAAATTGGACCAAAATTGCCCAATTCAAAAACCGTTCGATATCACAAAAGCGCGTGGGACCTCTTCTATCATCATTTTTCAAAATGGATTGTTAATATTTCAGAATTGCGCGATGCAACGAGACGGCTATAACTCCTCATTTGATGTCGGATTGGGTATTTTTAGTCATCTGAATGGTACTTTAGTGCTCTTTCTTTCTTGATTGGTATCGTCGTATTCCTCGACGATTTTGGCATCTTTAAGTTGGATCGCAGTTTCGTCGGTCCTGAATGTTCTTTCATCAGTAACCCTCATAACTCTCTCTTCAGAGGTCGATTTAGACTATTTCAGTTCATTAAATGGTTTCTTGTCAATGCTTCCAAATAGGACCAAAATTGCCTAATTAGAGACCGTTCGATATCACAAAAGCACGTTGGAACTCTTTGATCGTCATTTTTCAATATGGATTGTTAATCTTTCCAAATTGTGTGATCCAACGGAGACGTCTATAACTCCATCATTTGATGTCGGATTGGGTCGATTTTTGGTCATCTGAATGGTACTTTAGCGCTCTTTCATTCTTGAGTGGTATTCGTATTCCGAGACCATTTGGGAATGTTTAAGTTGGATCGCGGTCGTCGGTCCTGAATGTTTCCCTCATCTTCTTGTCCAATAGTAACCCTCATAACTCTCTCTTCAGAGGTCGAATTTAGAGTATTTCAGGTCATTGGAATTGCAACTTGTCAAGCTTCTAAATGGGACCAAAATTGCCTAAATTCAGAGACCGTTCGATATCACAAAAGCACGTTGGAACTCTTCGATCGTCATTTTTCAATATGATTGTTAATCTTTCCAAATTGGGTGATCCAACGGAGACGCCTATAACTCCATCTTTGATGTCGATTGGGTCAATTTTTAGTCATCTAATGGTACTTTAGTGCTCTTTCATTCTTGACTGGTATCATCATATTTCGAGACCATTTGGGCATCTTTAAGTTGGATCGCAGTCGTCGGTCCTGAATGTTTCCTTCATCTTCTTGTCCAATAGTAACCCTCATAACTCTCTCTTCAGAGGTCGAATTTAGAGTATTTCAGGTCATTGGAATTGTAACTTGTCAAGTTTCAAATGGGACAAAAATTGCCTAATTCAGAGAATGTTCGATACCACAAAGCACGTTGGAACTCTTCGATCGTCATTTTTCAATATGGATTGTTATCTTTTGAAATTGTACGATCCAACGGAGACACCTATAACTCCATCATTTATGTAGGATTGGGTCTATTTTTGGTCATTGAATGGTACTTTAGTGCTCTTTCATTCTTGACTGGTATTTTCGTATTCCGCGACCATTTGGGCATCTTTAAGTTGGATCGTAGTCGTCGGTCCTAATGTTTCCTTCATCTTCTTGTCGAATAGTAACCCTCATAACTCTCTCTTCAGAGGTTGAATTTATAGTATTTCAGGTCATTGGAATTGTAACATGTCAAGCTTCCAAATGGGACAAAAATTGCCTAATTCAAAGACCGTTCGATATCACAAAAGCACATTGGAACTCTTCGATCGCCATTTTTCAATATGGATTGTTAATCTTTCCAAATTGCGTGATCCAATGGAGACGCCTATAACTCCATCATTTGACATCTGATTGGGTCGATTTTTGGTCATCTGAATGGTACTTTAGCGCTCTTTCATTCTTGACTGGTATCGTTGTATTCCAAGACCATTGGGCATCTTTAAGTTGGATTGTAGTGGTCGTTCCTGAATGTTTCTTTTATCTTCTTGTCCAATAGTAACCCTCATAACTCTCTCTTCAGAGGTCGAATTTAGAGTATTTCAGGTCATTGGAATGTTAGCTTATCAAGCTTCCAAATGGGACCAAAATTGCCTAATTCAGAAACCGTTCGATATCACAAAAGCGCATTGGACCTCTTTGATCATCATTTTTCAAAATGGATTGTTAATATTTCAGAATTGTGCGATCCAACCGAGAGGCCTGTAACTCCATCATTTGATGTCCGATTGGGTCGATTTTAGTCTTTTGAAATTGTACGATCTAACGTAGACACCTATAACTCCATCATTCAATGTTGGATCGGGTTGATTTTTGGTCATTTGAATGGTACTTTCATTCTTGAGTGGTATTTTCGTATTCCGACACCATTTGAGCATGTCTAAGTTGGATCGCAGCCGTCGGTGCAGATTGTTTCCTTCATCTTTTCGTCCAATAGTGACCCTCATAACTCTCTCTTCAGAGGTCGAATTTGGATAATTTCAGGTCATTGGAATTGTAACTTGTCAAGCTTCCAAATGGGACCAAAATTGCCTAATTCAGAGACCGTTCGATATCACAAAAGCACGTTAGAACACTTCGATCGTCATTTTTCAATATGGATTGTTAATCTTTCAAAATTGCGTGATCCAATGTAGACGCCTATAACTCCATCATTTGATGTCAGATTGGGTCATTTTTTGGTCATCTGAATGGTACATTAGTACTCTTTCATTCTTGATTGGTAATGTCGTATTCCGAGACCATTTGGGCATCTTAAAGTTGGATTGCTGGCGTCGGTCCTGAATGTTTCCTTCATCTTCTTGTCTAATAGTAGCCCTCATAACTCTCTCTTCAGAGGTCGAATTTATAGTATTTCAGGTCATTAGAATGGTAACTTATCAAGATTCCAAATGGGACCAAAATTGCCTAATTCAGAGACCGTTCGATGTCATAAAAGCGCGTTGGACCTCTTCGATCGTCATTTTTCAATATGGTGATGCCTATAACTCCATCATTTGATGTCAGATTGGGTCGATTTTTGGTCATCTGAATGGTACATTAGTACTCTTTCATTCTTGATTGGTATTGTCGTATTCCGAGACCATTTGGGCATCTTAAAGTTGGATTGCTGTCATCGGTCCTGAATGGTTCCTTCATCTTGTTGTCCAATAGTAACCCTCATAACTCTCTCTTCAGAGGTCGAATTTATAGTATTTCAGGTCATTAGAATGGTAACTTATCAAGCTTCCAAATGGGACCAAAATTGCCTAATTCAGAGACCGTTCGATGTCATAAAAGCGCGTTGGACCTCTTTGATCGTTATTTTTCAAAATGGATTGTTAATATTTCAGAATTACGCGATGCAACCGAGACGTATATAACTCCATCATTTGATGTCAGATTGGGTTGATTTTAGTCATCTGAATGGTACTTTATAGCTCTTTCTTTCTTGACTGGTATCGTTGTATTCCGAGACGATTTGGGCATCTTTAAGTTGGATCGCAGTCGTCGGTCCTGAATGTTTCTTTCATCAGTAACCCTCATAACTCTCTCTTCAGAGGTCGAATTTAGACTATTTTATGTCATTGGAATGGTTACTTGTCATGCTTCCAAATGGGACCAAAATTGCCTAATTCAGAGACCGTTAGATATCACAAAAGCACGATCAAACTCTTCGATCGTCATTTTACAATATGGATTGTTAATCTTTCCAAATTGGGTGATCCAACGGAGAGGCGTATAACTCCATCTTTTGATGTCGGATTGGGTTGATTTTTGGTCATCTAAATGGAACTTTAGTGCTCTTTCATTCTTGACTGGTATCGTCATATTCCGAGACCATTTGGGCATCTTTAAGTTGGATCGCAGTCGTCGATCCTGAATGTTTCTTTCATCTTCTTGTCCAATAGTAACCCTCATAACTCTCTCTTCAGAGGTCGAATTTAGAGTATTTTAGGTCATTGGAATTGTAACTTGTCATGTTTTCAAATGGGACCAAATTGCCTAATTCAGAGACCGCTCGATATCACAAAAGCACGTTGGAACTCTTCCATCGTCATTTTTCAATATCTATTGTTAATGTTTTGAAATTGTACGATCCAACGTAGACGCCTACAACTCCATCATTTGATGTCGGATTGGGTCGATTTTTGGTCATTTGAATGGTACTTTAGTGCTCTTTCATTCTTGTGTGGTATTTTCGTATTCCGAGACCATTTGGTCATGTTTAAGTTGGATCGCAGTTGTCGGTCCTGAATGTTTCCTTTATCTTCTTGTCCAATAGTAACCCTCATAACTCTCTCTTCAGCAGTCGAATTTAGAGTATTTCGGGTCATTGGAATGGTAACTTATCATGCTTCCAAATTGGACCAAAATTGCCCAATTCAAAAACCGTTCGATCTCACAAAAGCGCGTTGGACCTCTTCGATCATCATTTTTCAAAATGGATTGTTAATATTTCAGAATTGCGCGATGCAACCGAGACGGCTATAACTCCATCATTTGACGTCGGATTGGGTCTATTTTAGTCATCTGAATGGTACTTTAGTGCTCTTTCTTTCTTGATTGGTATCGTCGTATTCCTTGACGATTTGGGCATCTTTAAGTTGGATCGCAGTCGTCGGTCCTGAATGTTTCTTTCATCAGTAACCCTCATAACTCTCTCTTCAGAGGTCGAATTTAGACTATTTCAGTTCATTGGAATGGTTTCTTGTCATGCTTCCAAATAGGACCAAAATTGCCTAATTTAGAGACCGTTCAATATCACAAAAGCACGTTGGAACTCTTTGATCGTCATTTTTCAATATGGATTGTTAATCTTTCCAAATTGTGTGATCCAACGGAGACGTCTATAACTCCATCATTTGATGTCGGATTGGGTCGATTTTTGGTCATCTAAATGGTACTTTAGCGCTCTTTCATTCTTGAGTGGTATTTTCGTATTCCGAGACCATTTGGGAATGTTTAAGTTGGATCGCGGCCGTCGGTCCTGAATGTTTCCCTCATCTTCTTGTCCAATAGTAACCCTCATAACTCTCTCTTCAGAAGTCGAATTTAGAGTATTTCAGGTCATTGGAATTGCAACTTGTCAAGCTTCTAAATCGGACTAAAATTGCTAAATTCAGAGATCGTTCGATATCACAAAAGCACGTTGGAACTCTTCAATCGTCATTTTTCAATATGGATTGTTAATCTTTCCAAATTGGGTGATCCAACGGAGACGCGTATAACTCCATCTTTTAATGTCGGATTGGGTCAATTTTTAGTCATCTAAATGGTACTTTAGTGCTCTTTCATTCTTGACTGGTATCATCATATTTCGAGACCATTTGGGCATCTTTAAGTTGGATCGCAGTCGTCGGTCCTGAATGTTTCCTTCATCTTCTTGTCAAATAGTAACCCTCATAACTCTCTCTTCAGAGGTCGAATTTAGAGTATTTCAGGTCATTGGAATTATAACTTGTCAAGTTTTCAAATGGGACAAAAATTGCCTAATTCAGAGACTGCTCGATACCACAAAAGCACGTTGGAACTCTTCCATCGTCATTTTTCAATATCTATTGTTAATCTTTTGAAATTGTACGATCCAACGTAGACACCTATAACTCCATCATTTAATGTAGGATTGGGTCTATTTTTGGTCATTTGAATGGTACTTTAGTGCTCTTTCATTCTTGAGTGGTATTTTCGTATTCCGCGACCATTTGGGCATGTTTAAGTTGGATCGTAGCCGTCAGTCCTAAATGTTTCCTTCATCTTCTTGTCAAATAGTAACCCTCATAACTCTCTCTTCAGAGGTTGAATTTATAGTATTTCAGGTCATTGGAATTGTAACATGTCAAGCTTCCAAATGGGACCAAAATTGCCTAATTCAAAGACCGTTCGATATCACAAAAGCACATTGGAACTCTTCGATCGTCATTTTTCAATATGGATTGTTAATCTTTCCAAATTGCGTGATCAAATGGAGACGCCTATAACTCCATCATTTGACATCGGATTGGGTCGATTTTTGGTCATCTGAATGGTACTTTAGCGCTCTTTCATTCTTGACTGGTATCGTCGTATTCTGAGACCATTTGGGCATCTTTAAGTTGGATTGTAGTGGTCGTTGCTGAATGTTTCTTTCATCTTCTTGTCCAATAGTAACCCTCATAACTCTCTCTTCAGAGGTCGAATTTAGAGTATTTCAGGTCATTGGAATGGTAACTTATCAAGCTTCCTAATGGGACCAAAATTGCCTAATTCAGAGACCATTCGAAATCACAAAAGCGCGTTGGACCTCTTCGATCGTCATTTTTCAAAATTAATTGTTAATCTTTCAGAATTGCGTGATCCAACGGAGACGCCTATAACTCCATCATTTGACGTCGGATTGGGACGATTTTTGGTCATCTGAATGGTACTTTCGTGCTCTTTCTTTCTTGACTGGTATCCTCAAATTCTGAGACCATTTGGACATCTTTAAGTTGGATCGGAGTCGGAGTCGTCGGTCCTGAATGTTTCCTTCATCTTCTTGTTCAATAGCAACCCTCAGACTCTCTCTTCAGAGGTCAAATTTAGAGTATTGCTTGTCATTGGAATTATAACTTGTCAAGCTTTCAAATGGGACCAAAATTGCATAATTCGGAGACCGTTCGATATCACAAAAGTACGTTGGACACTTCGATCGTCATTTTTTAATATGTATTGTTAATCTTTCGAAATTGCGCGATCCAACGTAGACGCCTATAACTCCATCATTTGATGTCGGATTGGGTCAATGTTTGGTCAATTTAATGGTACTTTAGTGCTCTTTCATTCTTGACTGGTATCGTCATATTTCAAGACCATTTGGGCATCTTTAAGTTGGATCGCTGTCGTCGGTCCTGAATGTTTCCTTCATCTTCTTGTCCAATAGTAACTCTCATAACTCTCTCTTCAGAGGTCAAATTCAGAGTATTTCAGGTCATTGGAATTATAACTTGTCAAGCTTTCAAATGGGACCAAAATTGTATAATTCAGAGACCGTTCGATATCACAAAAGCACGTTGGAACAGTTCGATCGTCATTTTTCAATATGTATTGTTAATCTTTCGAAATTGCGTGATCCAACGTAGACGCCTATAACTCCATCATTTGATGTCGGATTGGGTCTATTTTTGGTCAATTTAATGGTGCTTTAGTGCTCTTTCATTCTTGACTGGTATCGTCATATTCTGAGACCATTTGGGCATCTTTATGTTGGATCGCTGTCCTCGGTCCTGAATGTTTCCTTCAACTTCTTGTCCAATAGTAACCCTCATAACTCTCTCTTCAGAGGTCAAATTTAGAGTATTTCAGGTCATTTGAATTGTAACTTGTCAGCGCTGTCAAATGGGACCAAAATTGCCTAATTCAGAGACCGTTCGATTTCACAAAAGCACATTGGAACTCTTCGATCGTCATTTTTCAATACGTATTGTTAATCTTTCGAATTTGTGCGATCCAACGTAGACGCCTACAACTCCATCATTTGATGTCGGATTGGGTCGATTTTTGGTCATTTGAATGGTACTTTAGTGCTCTTTCATTCTTGTGTGGTATTTTCGTATTCCGAGACCATTTGGTCATGTTTAAGTTGGATCGTAGTCGTCGGTCCTGAATGTTTCCTTTATCTTCTTGTCCAATAGTAACCCTCATAACTCTCTCTTCAGCGGTTGAATTTAGAGTATTTCGGGTCATTGGAATGGTAAATTATCAAGCTTCCAAATTGGACTAATATTGCCTAATTCAGAAACCGTTCGATCTCACAAAAGCGCGTTGGACCTCTTCGATCATCATTTTTCAAAATGGATTGTTAATATTTCAGAATTGTGCGATGCAATCGAGACGGCTATAACTCCATCATTTGACGTCGGATTGGGTCGATTTTAGTCATCTGAATGGTACTTTATAGCTCTTTCTTTCTTGATTGCTATCGTCATATTCCGGGACGATTTGGGCATCTTCAAGTTGGATCGCAGTCGTTGGTCTTAAATGTTTCTTTCATCAGTAACCCTCATAACTCTCACTTCAGAGGTCGAATTTAGACTATTTAAGGTCATTGTAATGGTTACTTGTCATGCTTCCAAATAGGATCAAAATTGCCTAATTCAGAGACCGTTCGTTATCACAAAAGCACGATCGAAGTCTTCGATCGTCATTTTACAATATGGATTGTTAATCTTTCCAAATTGCGTGATCCAACGGAGAAAGTATAACTCCATCTTTTGATATTGGATTGGGTCGATTTTTGGTCATCTAATTGGCACTTTAGTGCTCTTTCATTCTTGACTGGTATCGTCATATTTTGAGACCATTTGGGCATCTTTAAGTTGGATCGCAGTCGTTGGTCCTGAATGTTTCCTTCATCTTCTTGTCCAATAGTAACTCTCATAACTCTCTCTTCAGAGGTTGAATTTAGAGTATTTCAGGTCATTGGAATTGTAACTTGTCAAGGTTTCAAATGGGACCAAAATTGCCTAATTTAGAGACCGTTCGATATCACAAAAGCACGTTGGAACTCTTCGATCGTCATTTTTCAATATGGATTGTTAATCTTTTTAAATTGCATGATCCAACGGAGACGTCTATAACTCCATCATTTGATGTCGGATTGGGTCGATTTTTGGTCATCTAAATGGTACTTTAGCGCTCTTTCGTTCTCGAGTGGTATTTTCGTATTCCAAGACCATTTGGGAATGTTTAAGTTGGATCGCAGCCGTCGGTCCTGGATCAAATTTAGAGTATTTCAGGTCGTTCGATATCACAAAAACACGTTGGAACTCTTCGATCGTCATTTTTCAATATGGATTGTTAATCTTTCCAAATTGAGTGATCCAACGGAGACGCCTATAACTCCATCATTTGATGTCAGATTGGGTCGATTTTTGGTCATCTGAATGGTACATTAGTACTCTTTCATTCTTGATTGGTACTATCGTATTCCGAGACCATTTGGACATCTTAAAGTTGGATTACTGTCGTCGGTCCTGAATGGTTCTTTCATCTTCTTGTCCAATAGTAACCCTCATAACTCTCTCTTCAGAGGTCGAATTTATAGTATTTCAGGTCATTAGAATGGTAACATATCAAGCTTCCAAATGGGACTAAAATTGCCTAATTCAGAGACCGTTCGATGTCATAAAAGCGCGTTGGACCTCTTTGATCGTCATTTTTCAAAATGGATTGTTAATATTTCAGAATTGCGCGATGCAACTGAGACACATATAACTCCATCATTTGATGTCAGATTGGGTCGATTTTAGTCATCTGAATGGTACGTTATAGCTCTTTCTTTCTTGACTGGTATCGTCGTATTTCGAGACGATTTGGGCATCTTTAAGTTGGATCCCAGTCGTCGGTCCTGAATGTTTCTTTCATCAGTAACCCTCATAACTCTCTCTTCAGAGGTCGAATTTAGACTGTTTTAGGTCATTGGATTGGTTACTTGTCATGCTTCCAAATGGGACCAAAATTGCCTAATTCAGATACCGTTCGATATTACAAAAGCACGATCGAACTCTTCGATTGTCATTTTACAATATGGATTGTTAATCTTTCTAAATTGGGTGATCCAATGGAGACGCGTATAACTCCATCTTTTGATGTCGGATTGGGTCGATTCTTGGTCATCTAAATGGTACTTTAGTGCTCTTTCATTCTTGACTGGTATCATCATATTCCGAGACCATTTGGGCATCTTTAAGTTGGATCGCAGTCGTCGGTCCTGAATGTTTCTTTCATCTTCTTGTCCAATAGTAACCCTCATAACTCTCTCTTCAGAGGTCGAATTTAGAGTATTTCAGGTCATTGGAATTGTAACTTGTCAAGTTTTCAAATGGGACCAAATTGCCTAATTCAGAGACCGCTCTATATCACAAAAGCACGTTGGAACTCTTCCATCGTCATTTTTCAATATCTATTGTTAATCTTTTGAAATTGTACGATCCAACGTAGACACCTATAACTCCATCATTTAATGTCGGATTGGGTCTATTTTTGGTCATTTGAATGGTACTTTAGTGCTCTTTCATTCTTGAGTGGTATTTTCGTATTCCGCGACCATTTGGGCATGCTTAAGTTGGATCGCAGCCATCGCTCCTCAATGTTTCCTTCATCTTCTTATCAAATAGTAACCCTTATAACTCTCTTTAGAGGTTGAATTTATAGTATTTCAGGTCATTGGAATTGTAACATGTCAAGCTTCCAAATGGGACCTAAATTGCCTAATTCAGAGACCGTTCGATATCACAAAAGCACGTTGTAACTCTTCGATCGTCATTTTTCAATATGGATTGTTAATCTTTCCAAATTGCGTGATCCAACGGAGACGCCTATAACTCCATCATTTGACGTCGGATTGGGTCGATTTTTGGTCATCTGAATGGTACTTTAGCGCTCTTTCATTCTTGACTAGTATCGTCGTATTCTGAGACCATTTGGGCATCTTTAAATTGGATCGTAGTGGTCGTTCCTAAATGTTTCTTTCATCTTCTTGTCCAATAGTAACCCTCATAACTATCTCTTCAGAAGTTGAATTTAGAGTATTTCAGGTCATTGGAATGGTAACTTATCAAGCTTCCAAATGGGACCAAAATTGCCTAATTCAGAGACCGTTCGATGTCATAAAAGCGCGTTGGACCTCTTCGATCGTCATTTTTCAAAATGGATTGTTAAACTTTCAGAATTGCGCCATCCAACGGAGACGCCTATAACTCTATCATTTGATGTCGGATTGGGTCAATTTTTGGTCATCTGAATGGTACTTTAGTGCTCTTTCTTTCTTGACTGGTATCCTCGTATTCCGAGACAATTTGGGCATCTTTAATTTGGATCGCAGTCGACGGCCTGAATGTTGCCTTCATCTTCTTGTCCAATATTAACCCTCATAACTCTCTCTTCAGAGGTCGAATTTAGAGTATTTCAGGTCATTGGAATGGTAACTTACCAAGCTTCCTAATGGGACCAAAATTGCCTAATTCAGAGACCATTCGAAATCACAAAAGCACGTTGGACCTCTTCGATCGGCATTTTTCAAAATTAATTGTTAATCTTTCAGAATTGTGCGATCCAACGGAGACGGCTATAACTCCATCATTTGACGTTGGATTGGGTCGATTTTTGGTCATCTGAATGGTACTTTCGTGCTCTTTCTTTCTTGACTGGTATCCTCGAATTCTGAGACCATTTAGACATCATTAAGTTGGATCGCAGTGGTCAGTCCTGAATGTTTCCTTCATCTTCTTGTCCAATAGTAACTCTCATAACTCTCTCTTCAGAGGTTAAATTTAGAGTATTTCCGGTCATTGGAATTGTAACTTGTCAAGCCTTCAAATGGGACCAAAATTGCATAATTCAGACACCGTTCGATATCACAAAAGTGTGTTGGAACTCTTCGATCCTCATTTTTCAATATGTATTGTTAATCTTTCAAAATTATGCGATACAACATAGATGCTTATAACTTCATCATTTCATGTTGGATTGGGTCAATTTTTGCTCATCTGAATGGTACTTTAGTGTTCTTTCTTTCTTGACTAGTATCCTCGTATTTCGAGACCATTTGTGCATCTTTAATTTGGATCGCAGTCACCGGTCCTGAATGTTTCCTTCATCTTCTTGTCCAATATTAACCGTCATAACTCTCTCTTCAAAGGTCGAATTTAGAGTATTTCAAGTCATTGGAATGGTAACTTATCAAGCTTCCTAATGGGACCAAAATTGCCTAATTCAGAGACCATTCGAAATCACAAAAGCACGTTGGACCTCTTCGATCGTCATTTTTCAAAATTAATTGTTAATCTTTCAGAATTACGTGATCCAACGGAGACGCCTATAACTCCATCATTTGACGTCGGATTGGGTCAATTTTTGGTCATCTGAATGGTACTTTCGTGCTCTTTCTTTCTTAACTGGTATCCTCGTATTCCGAGACCATTTGGACATCATTAAGTTGGATCGCAGTCGTCGGTCCTGAATGTTTCCTTCATCTTCATGTCCAATAGTAACCTCATAACTCTCTCTTCACAGGTCAAATTTAGAGTATTTCATGTCATTGGAATTGTAACTTGTCAAGCCTTCAAATGGGACCAAAATTGCATATTTCAGAGACCGTTCGATATCACAAAATCACGTTGGAACTCTTCGATCGTCATTTTTCAATATGTATTGTTAATCTTTCGAAATTGTGCGATACAACGTAGATGCTTATAACTCCATCATTTGATGTCGGATTGGTTCGATTTTTGATCATTTGAATGTTACATTAGTGCTCTTTCATTCTTGAGTAGTATTTTTGTATTCCGAGACTATTTGGGCTTGTTTAAGTTGGATTGCAGTCGTCGGTCCTGAATGTTTCCTTCATCTTCTTGTCCAATATTAACCCTCATAACTCTCTCTTCAGAGGTCAAATTTAGAGTATTTTAGGTCATTGGTATTCTAACTTGTCAAGCCTTCAAATGGGACCAAAATTGCATAATTTAGAGATCATTCGATATCACAAAAGCACGTTGGAACTCTTCAATCGTCATTTTTCAATATGGATTGTTAATCTTTCCAAATTACGTGATCCAACGGAGATGCCTATAACTCCATCATTTGATGTCGAATTGGGCCGATTTTTGGTCATCTGAATGGTACTTTAGCGCTCTTTCATTCTTGACTGGTATCGTCGTATTCCGAGACCATTTGGGCATCTTTAAGTTGGATCGCAGTGGTCGTTCCTGAATGTTTCTTTCATCTTCTTGTCCAATAGTAACCCTCATAACTATCTCTTCAGAGGTCAAATTTAGAGTATTTCAAGTCATTGGAATGGTAACTTGTCAAACTTCCAAATGGGATCAAAATTGCCTAGTTCACAGACCGTTCGATGTCATAAAAGCGCGTTGGACCTCTTCGATCGTCATTTTTCAAAATGAATTGTTAATATTTCAGAATTGCGCGATCCAACGGAGATGCCTATAACTCCATCATTTGATGTCGAATTGGGTCTATTTTTGGTCATCTGAATGGTACTTTAGTGCTCTTTCTGTCTTGACTGGTATCGTCATATTCCGAGACCATTTGGGCATCTTTAAGTTGGATGCAGTCGCCGGTCCTGAATGTTTCCTTCATATTCTCGTCCAATATTAACCCTCATAACTCTCTCTTCAGAGGTCGAATTTATAGTATTTCATGTCATTCGAATGGTAACTTATCAAGCTTCCTAATGGGACCAAAATTGCCTAATTCAGAGACCATTCGAAATCACAAAAACGCGTTGGACCTCTTCGATCGTCATTTTTCAAAATTGATTGTTAATCTTTCAGAATTGCGTGATCCAACAGAGACGTCTATAACTCCATCATTTGATGTCGGATTGGGTCGATTTTTGGTCATCTGAATGGTACTTTCGTGCTCTTTCTTTCTTGACTGGTATCCTTGTATTCCGAGACCATCTGGACATCATTAAGTTGGATCGCAGTCGTCGGTCCTGAATGTTTCCTTCAACTTCATGTCCAATAGTAACCTCATAACTCTCTCTTCACAGGTCAAATTTAGAGTATTTCATGTCATTGGAATTGAAACTTGTCAAGCCTTCAAATGGGACCAAAATTGCATAATTCAGAGACCGTTCGATATCACAAAAGCACGTCGGAATTCTTCGATCGTCATTTTTCAATATGTATTGTTAATCTTTCGAAATTGGGCGATACAACGTAGATACTCATAAGTCTATCATTTGATGTCGGATTTGGTCGATTTTTGGTCATTTGAATGGTACTTTAGTGCTTTTCATTCTTGAGTTGTATTTTCGTATTCCGAGACCATTTGGGCTAGTTTAAGTTGGATTGCAGTCGTCGGTCCGGAATGTTTCCTTCATCTTCTTGTCCAATAGTAACCCTCATAACTCTCTCTTCAGAGGTCCAATTTATAGTATTTCAGGTCATTGGAATTGTAACTAGTCAAGCTTCCAAATGGGACCAAAATTGCCTAATTCAGAGACCGTTCGATATCACAAACTCTTCGATCGTCATTTTTCAATATAGATTGATAATCTTTCCAAATTGCGTGATCCAACGGAGATGCCTATAATTCCATCATTTGATGTCAGATTGGGTTGATTTATGGTCATCTAAATGGTACTTTAGTGCTCTTTCATTCTTGATTGGAATCATCGTATTTCGAGACCATTTGGGCTTCTTTATGTTGGATCGCAGTCGTCGTTCCTGAATGTTTCTTTCATCTTCTTGTGCAATAGTAACCCTCATAACTCTCTCTTCAGAGGTCGAATTTAGAATATTTCAGGTCATTGGAATTGTAACTTGTCAAGTTTTCAAATGGGACCAAAATTGCCTAATTTAGAGACCGTTCGATGTTGCAAAAGCACGTGGGAACTCTTCAAACGTCATTTTTCAATATCTATTGTTAATCTTTCGAAATTGTGCGATCCAACGTAGACACCTATAACTCCATCATTTATTGTCTGATTGGGTCGATTTTTGGTCATTTGAATGGTACTTTAGTGCTCTTTCATTCTTGAGTAGTATTTTCGTATTCCGAGACCATTTGGGCATGTTTAAGTTGGATCGCAGCCGTCGGTCCTGAATGTTTCCTTCATCTTCATGTCGAATAGTAACCCTCATAACTCTCTCTTCAGAGGTCGAATTTAGAGTATTTCAGGTCATTGGAATTGTAACTTGTCAAGTTTTCAAATGGGACCAAAATTGCCTAATTCAGAGACCGTTCGATGTCTTAAAAGCACGTGGGAACTCATCGATCGTCATTTTTCAATATCTATTGTTAATCTTTTGAAATTGTGCGATCAAACGTAGACACCTATAACTCCATCATTTATTGTAGGATTGGGTCAATTTTTGGTCATTTGAATGGTACTTTAGTGCTCTTTCATTCTTGAGTAGTATTTTCGTATTCCGAGACCATTTGGGCATATTTAAGTTGGATCGCAGCCGTCGGTCCTGAATGTTTCCTTCATCTTCTTGTCAAATAGTAACCCTCATAACTCTCTCTTCAGAGGTCGAATTTAGAGTATTTCAGGTCATTGGAATTGTAACTTGTCAAGTTTTCAAATGTGACCAAAATTGCCTAATTCTGAGACCGTTCGATATCACAAAAGCACGTTGGAACTCTTCGATCGTCCTTTTTCAATATCTATTGTTAATCTTTTGAAATTGTACAATCTAACGTAGACACCTATAACTCCATCATTTAATGTCGGATTGGGTCAATTTTTGGTCATTGAATGGTACTTTAGTGCTCTTTCATTCTTGAGTGGTATTTTCGTATTCCGCGACCATTTGGGCATGTTTAAGTTGGATCGCAGCCGTCAGTCCTGAATGTTTCCTTCATCTTCTTGTCGAATAGTAACCCTCATAACTCTCTCTTCAGAGGTCGAATTTAGAGAATTTTAGGTCATTGGAATTGTAACTTGTCAAGCTTCCAAATGGGACCAAAATTAACTAATTCAGAGATCGTTCGATATCACAAAAGCACGTTGGAACTCTTCGATCGTCATTTTTCAATATGGATTGTTAATCTTTCCAAATTGCGTGATCCAATGGAGACCCCTATAACTCCATCATTTGATGTCGAATTGGGTCAATTTTGGTCATCTAAAAGGAACTTTAGTGCTCTTTCATTCTTGACTAGTATCGTCGTATTCTGAGACCATTTGGGCATCTTTAAGTTAGATCGTAGTGGTCATTCTTGAATGTTTCTTTCATCTTCTTGTCCAATAGTAACCCTCATAACTATCTCTTCAGAGGTTGAATTTAGAGTATTTCAGGTCATTGGAATGGTAACTTATCAAGCTTCCAAGTGGGACCAAAATTGCCTAATTCAGAGACCGTTTGATGTCATAAAAGCGCGTTGGACCTCTTCGATCACATTTTTCAAAATGGATTGTTAAACTTTCAGAATTGTGCGATCCAACGAAGATGCCTATAACTCCATCATTTGATGTCGGATTGGGTCAATTTTTGGTCATCTGAATGGTACTTTAGTGCTCTTTCTTTCTTGACTGATATCCTCGTATTCCGGGACCATTTGGGCATCTTTAATTTGGATCGCAGTCGACGGTCCTGAATGTTGCCTTCATCTTCTTGTCCAATATTAACCCTCATAACTCTCTCTTCAGAGGTCGAATTTAGAGTATTTCAGGTCATTAGAATGGTAACTTATCAAGCTTCCAAATGGGACCAAAATTGCCTAATTCAGAGACCATTCGAAATCACAAAAGCTCGTTGGACCTCTTTGATCGTCATTTTTCAAAATTAATTGTTAATCTTTCAGAATTGCGTGATCCAATGGAGACGGCTATAACTCCATCATTTGACGTTGGATTGGGTCAATTTTTGGTCATCTGAATGGTACTTTCGTGCTCTTTCTTTCTTGACTGGTATCCTCGAATTCTGAGACCATTTAGACATCATTAAGTTGGATCGTAGTGGTCAGTCCTGAATGTTTCCTTCATCTTCTTGTGCAATAGTAACCCTCATAACTCTCTCTTCAAAGGTCAAATTTAGAGTATTTCCGGTCATTGGAATTGTAACTTGTCAAGCCTTCAAATGGGACCAAAATTGCATAATTCAGAGACGATTGGATATCACAAAAGCGTTGGAACTCTTCGATCCTCATTTTTCAATATGTACTGTTAATCTTTCGAAATTGCACGATACAACGTAGATGCTTATAACTTCATCATTTGATGTCGGATTGGGTCGATTTTGCTCATTTGAATGGTACTTTAGTGCTCTTTCTTTCTTGACTAGTATCCTCGTATTCCGAGACCATTTGGGCATCTTCAATTTGGATCGCAGTCGCCGGTCCTGAATGTTTCCTTCATCTTCTTGTCCAATATTAACCCTCATAACTCTCTCTTCAGAGGTCGAATTTAGAGTATTTCAGGTCATTGGAATGGTAACTTACCAAGCTTCCTAATGGGACCAAAATTGCCTAATTCAGAGACCATTCGAAATCACAAAAGCGCGTTGGACATCTTCGATCGTCATTTTTCAAAATTAATTGTTAATCTTTCAGAATTATGCGATCCAACGGAGACGCCTATAACTCCATCATTTGATGTCGGATTGGGTCGATTTTTGGTCATCTGAATGGTACTTTCGTGCTCTTTCTTTCTTGACTGGTATCCTCGTATTCCGAGACCATTTGGACATCATTAAGTTGGATCGCAGTCGTCGGTCCTGAATGTTTCCTTCATCTTCTTGTCCAATAGTAACCTCATAACTCTCTCTTCACAGGTCAAATTTGGAGTATTTCAGGTCATTGAAATTGTAACTTGTCAAGCCTTCAAATGGGACCAAAATTGCATATTTCAGAGACTGTTCGATATCACAAAATCACGTTGGATTTCTTCGATCGTCATTTTTCAATATGTATTGTTAATCTTTCGAAATTACGCGATACAACGTAGATGCTTATAACTCCATCATTTGATGTCGGATTGGGTCGATTCTTGAGTAGTATTTTCATATTCTGAGACCATTTGGGCTTGTTTAAGTTGGATTGCAGTCGTCGGTCCTGAATGTTTCCTTCATCTTCTTGTCCAATAGTAACCCTCATAACTCTCTCTTCAGAGGTCAAATTTAGAGTATTTTAGGTCGTTGGAATTCTAACTTGTCAAGCCTTCAAAAGGGACCAAAATTGCATATTTCAGAGATCATTCGATATCACAAAAGCACGTTGGAACTCTTCAATCATCATTTTTCAATATGGATTGTTAATCTTTCCAAATTGCGTGATCCAACGGAGATGCCTATAACTCCATCATTTGATGTCGAATTGGGTCGATTTTTGGTCATCTGAATGGTACTTTAATGCTCTTTCATTCTTGACTGGTATCATCGTATTTCGAGACCATTTGGGCATCTTTAAGTTGGATCGCAGCGGTCGTTCCTGAATGTTTCTTTCATCTTCTTGTTCAATAGTAACCCTCATAACTATCTCTTCAGAGGTCGAATTTAGAGTATTTCAGGTCATTGGAATTGTAACTTATCAAGCTTCCAAATGGGACCAAAATTGCCTAATTCACAGACCGTTCGATGTCATAAAAGCGCGTTGGACGTCTTCGATCGTCATTTTTCAAAATGGATTGTTAATATTTCAGAATTGCACGATCCAACGGGGACGCCTATAACTCCATCATTTGATGTCGGATTGGGTCAATTTTTGGTCATCTGAATGGTACTTTAGTGCTCTTTCTTTCTTGACTGGTATCGTCGTATTCCGAGAGCATTTGGGCATCTTTACGTTGGATCGCAGTCGCCAGTCTCGAATGTTTCCTTCATCTTCTTGTCCAATATTAACCCTCATAACTCTCTCTTCAGAGGTCGAATTTAGAGTATTTCATGTCATTCGAATGGTAACTTAACAAGCTTCCTAATGGGACCAAAATTGCCTAATTCAGAGACC
The DNA here is from genome assembly GCA_021015155.1 of Magnolia officinalis. Taxonomy (NCBI): domain Eukaryota; kingdom Viridiplantae; phylum Streptophyta; class Magnoliopsida; order Magnoliales; family Magnoliaceae; genus Magnolia; species Magnolia officinalis. Next base: position 81,543 of record JAJHSJ010001478.1, on the reverse strand, counting down.
ATTCGAAATCACAAAAACGCGTTGGACCTCTTCGATTGTCATTTTTCAAAATTGATTGTTAATCTTTAAGAATTGTGCGATCCAACGGAGATGTCTATAACTCCATCATTTGACGTCGGATTGGGTCGATTTTTGGTCATCTGAATGGTACTTTCGTGCTCTTTCTTTCTTGACTGGTATCCTCGTATTCCGAGACCATTTGGGCATCATTAAGTTGGATCCCTATCGTCAGTCCTGAATGTTTCCTTCATCTTCTTGTCAAATAGTAACCCTCATAACTCTCTCTTCAGAGGTCAAATTTAGAGTATTTCAGGTCATTGGAATGTTAACTTGTCAAGCCTTCAAATGGGACCAAAATTGCATAATTCAGAGACCGTTCGATATCACAAAAGCACGTTGGAATTCTTCGATCGTCATTTTTCAATATGTATTGTTAATCTTTCGAAATTGGGTGATACAACGTAGATGCTCATAAGTCCATCATTTGATGTTGGATTGGGTCGATTTTTGGTCATTTGAATGGTACTTTAGTGCTCTTTCATTCTTGAGTGGTATTTTCGTACTCCGAGACCATTTGGGCTTGTTTAAGTTGGATTGCAGTCGTCGGTCCTGAATGTTTCATTCATCTTCTTGTCAAATAGTAACCCTCATAACTCTCTCTTCAGAGGTCAAATTTAGAGTATTTTAGGTCATTGGAATTGTAACTTGTCAAGCTTCCAAATGGGATAAAATTGCCTAATTCAGAGACCGTTCGATATCACAAAAGCACGTTGGAACTCTTCGATCGTCATTTTTCAATATGGATTGATAATCTTTCCAAATTGCGTGATCCAACGAAGAAGCATATAATTTCATCATTTGATGTCGGATTGGGTCGATTTATGGTCATCTGAATGGTACTTTAGTGCTCTTTCATTCTTGATTGGTATCGTCGTATTTCGAGACCATTTAGGCTTCTTTATGTTGGATCGCAGTCGTCGTTCCTAAATGTTTCTGTCATCTTCTTGTCCAATAGTAACCCTCATAACTGTCACTTCAGAGGTCGAATTTAGAGTATTTCAGGTCATTGGAATTGTAACTTGTCAAGTTTTCAAATGGGACCAAAATTGCCTAATTCAGAGACCGTTCGATGTCGCAAAAGCACGTTGGAACTCTTCGATCGTCATTTTTCAATATCTATTGTTAATCTTTTGAAATTGTGCCATCCAACGTAGACACCTATAACTCCATCATTTAATGTCGGATTGGGTCGATTTTTGGTCATTTGAATGGTACTTTAGTGCTCTTTCACTCTTGAGTAGTATTTTCGTATTCCGAGACCATTTGGGCATGTTTAAGTTGGATCGCAGCCGTCGGTCCTGAATATTTCCTTCATTTTCTTGTCGAATAGTAACCCTCATAACTCTCTCTTCAGAGGTCGAATTTGGAGAATTTCAGGTCATTGGAATTGAACTTGTCAAGCTTCCAAATGGGACCAAAATTGTCTAATTCAGAGACCGTTCGATATCACAAAAGCATGATGGAACTCTTTGATCGTCATCTTTGAATATAGATTGTTATTCTTTCCAAACTCCGTGATCCCCCGGAGACGCCTGTAACGCCATCATTTGATGTCGGATTGGGTCAATTTTTGGTCATCAAAATGGTACTTTAGTGCTCTTTCATTCTTGACTGGTATCGTGATATTCTGAGACCATTTGAGCATCTTTAAGTTGTATCGCAGTCGTCGGTCCTGAATGTTTCCTTCATCGTCTTGTCCAATAGTAACCCTCATAACTCTCTCTTCAGAGGTCGAATTTAGACTATTTCAAGTCATTGGAATGGTTACTTGTCATGCTTCCAAATAGGACCAAAATTGCCTAATTCAGAGACCGTTCGATATCACAAAAGCAGGTTGGAACTCTTCGATTGTCATTTTTCAATATGGATTGTTAATCTTTCCAAATTGCGTGATCCAAAGGATACACCTATAACTCCATCTTTTGATGTCGGATTGGGTCGATTTTTGGTCATCTGAATGGTACTTAAGTGCTCTTTCATTCTTGACTGGTATCGTCATATTCCAAGATCATTTGGACATCTTTAAGTTGGATCGCAGTCGTCGGTCCTGAATATTTTCTTCATCTTCTTGTCCAATAGTAACCCTCATAACTCTCTCTGCAGAGGTCGAATTTAGACTATTTCAGGTCATTGTAATGGTTACTTGTCATGCTTCCAAATGGGACCAAAATTGCATAATTCAGAGACCGTTCGATATCAAAAAAGCACGATGGAACTCTTCGATCGTCATTTTACAATATGGATTATTAATCTTTCCAAATTGCGTGATCCAATGGAGATGCTTATAACTCCATCTTTTGACGTAGGATTGGGTCAATTTTTGGTCATCTGAATGGTACTTTAGTGCTCTTTCATTCTTGTCTGGTATCATCATATTCTGAGACCATTTGGGCATCTTTAAGATGGATCGCAGTCGTCAGTCCTTAATGTTTCCTTCATCTTCTTGTCCAATAGTAACCCTCATAACTCTCTCTTTAGAGGTCGAATTTAGAGTATTTCAGTTCATTGGAATTGTAACTTTTCAAGCTTCCAAGTGGGACCAAAATTGGACCTCTTCGATCGTCGTTTTTCAAAATGGATTGTTAATCTTTCAGAATTGCGCAATCCAATGAAGACGCTTATAACTCCATCTTTTGATGTCAGATTGGTTCAATTTTTGGTCATCTGAATGGTACTTTAGTGCTCTTTCATTCTTGACTGGTATCGTGATATTCCTATACCATTTGAGCATCTTTAAGTTGGATCACAGTCGTCGTTCCTGAATGTTTCCTTCATATTCTTGTCCAATAGTAACCCTCATATCTCTCTTCAGAGGTCGAATTTAGACTATTTTAGGTCATTGGAATGGTTACTTGTCATGCTTTTAAATGCGACCAAAATTGCCTAATTCAGAGACTGTTCGATATCACAAAAGCACGATGGAACTCTTCGATCGTCATTTTACAATATCGATTGTTAATCTTTCCAAATTGCATGATCCAATGGAGACGCCAATGACTCCATCGTTTGATGTCGGATTGTGTTGAGTTTTGGTCATCTGAATGGTATAGTGCTCTTTCATTCTTGACTGGTATCGTCATATTCCGATACCATTTGGGCATCTTTAAGTTGGATCGCAGTCGTCATTCCTAAATGTTTCCTTCATCTTCTCTAATAGTAACCCTCATAACTCTCTCTTCAGAGGTCCAATCTATAGTATTTCAGGTCGTTGGAATTGTTACTTGTCAAGCTTTCAAATGGGACCAAAATTGCCTAATTCAGAGACTGGTCGATATCACAAAAACACGTTGGAACTCTTCGATCGTCTTTTTCAATATGTATTGTTAATATTTCGAAATTGCACAAACCGACATAGACGCCTATAACTCCATCATTTGATGTTGGATTGGGTTGATTTTTGGTCATTTGAATGGTACTTTAGTGCTCTTTCATTCTTGATTGGTATTTTCGTATTCCGAGACCATTTGGGCATGTTAAAGTTAGATCAAAGTCGTCTGTCCTGAATGTTTCCTTCATCTTCTTGTCCAATAGTAACCCTGATAACTCTCTCTTCAGAGGTCGAAATTGGAGTATTTCAAGTCATTGGAATTGTAACTTGTCAAGCTTCCAAATGTGATGAAAATTGCCTAATTCAGAGACCGTTCGATATCACAAAAGCACGTTGGAACTCTTCGATCGTCATTTTTCAATATGGGTTGTTAATCTTTCCAAATTGGGTGATCCAATGGATATGGCTATAACTCCATCATTTGATGTCGGATTGGGACGATTTTTGGTCATCTGAATGGTACTTTAGTGCTCTTTCATTCTTGACTGGTATTGTCGTATTCAAAAACCGTTTTGGTATCTTTAAGTTAGATCGCAGTCGTCATTCGTGAATGTTTCTTTCATCTTCTTGTCCAATAGTAACCCACATAACTCTCCATTCAGAGGTCGAATTTAGAGTATTTCAGGTCATTGGAATGGTAACTTATCAAGCTTCCAAATGGGATCAAAATTGCCAAATTCAGATACCGTTCGATATCACAAAAGAGCGTTGGACCTCTTCGATCGTCATTTTTAAAAATGGATTGTTAATCTTTCATAATTACGCGATCCAACGAAGACGCCTATAACTCCATCTTTTGATGTCGGATTGGGTCAATTTTTTGTCATCTGAATGGTACTTTACTACTCTTTCATTCTTGACCGGTATCGTCATATTCCGAGACCATTTGGGCATCTTTAAGTTGGATCGCAGTCGTCGGTCCTGATTGTTTCCTTCATCTTCTTGTCCAATAGTAACCTCATAACTCTCTCTTCACAGGTCAAATTTTGAGTATTTCAGGTCATTGGAATTGTAACTTGTCAAGCTTTCAAATGGGACCAAAATTGCATAATTCAGAGACCGTTCGATATCACAAAAGCACGTTGGAACTCTTCGATCGTCATTTTTCAGTATGTATTGTTAATCTTTCGAAATTGTGCAATCCAATGTAGACGCCTATAACTCCATCATTTGATGTCCGATTGGGTGGATTTTTGGTCATTTGAATGGTACTTTAGTGCTCTTTCATTCTTGAGTGGTACTTTCGTATTTCGAGACCATTTGGGCATGTTTAAGTTGGATTACAGTCGTCGGTCCTAAATGTTTCCTTCATCTTCTTGTCCAATAGTAACCCTCATAACTCTCTCTTTAGAGGTTGAATTTATAGTATTTTCGGTCATTAGAATTGTAACTTGTCAAGCTTCCAAATGGGACCAAAATTGCCTAATTCAGAGACTGTTCGATATCACAAAAGCACGTTGGAACTCATCGATCGTCATTTTTCAATATGGATTGTTAATTTTTCCAAATTGTGTGTTCCAACGGAGACGCCTATAATTCCATCATTTGATGTGGGATTGGGTCAATTTTTGGTCATCTGAATGGTACTTTAGTGCTCTTTCATTCTTGACTGGTATCGTTGTATTCCGAGACCATTTGGGCAAATTTAAGTTGGATCGCAGTTGTCATTCTTGAATGTTTCTTTCATCTTCGTGTCCAATAGTAACCCACATAACTCTCTCTTCAGAGGACGAATTTAGAGTATTTCAGGTAATGGAAACTGTAACTTATCCAAGCTTCCAAATAGGACCAAAATTGTCTAATTTAGAGACCGTTCGATATCACAAAAGCGCGTTGGAACTCTTCGACAGTCATTTTTCAATATGGATTGTTAATCTTTCAGAATTGCACGATCCAACGGAGACTCCTATAACTCCATCATTTGATGTTAGATTAGGTCGATTTTTGGTCATTTCAAAGGTACTTTAGTGATCCTTCTTTCTTGATAGGTATCGTCGTATTACGAGGCCATTTGGGCATCTTTAAGTTGGATTGCTGTCGTCGGTCCTGAATGTTTCCTTCATCTTCTTGTCCAAAAGTAGCCCTCATAACTCTCTCCTCAAAGGTTGAATTTGTACAATTTTAGGCCGTTGGAATGGCAAAATGTAGAGCTTCCAAATGGGACCAAAATTACCTAATTCAGAGACCGTTCGATATCCCAAAAGCACGTTGGAACTCTTTGATCGTTATTTTTCAATATGGATTGTTAATCTTTCCAAATTGCGTGATCTAATGGAGACGCCTATATCTCCATCATTTGATGTCGGATTGGGTCAATTTTTGGTCATCTGAATGGTACTTTAGTGGTCTTACATTCTTGACTGGTATCTTCGTATTAGGAGACCATTTGGGCATCTTTAAGTTGGATCGCAGTCGTCGGTCGTGAATGTTTTCTTCATCTTCTTGTCCAATAGTAACCCTCATAACTCTCTTCAGAGGTTGAATTTATACTATTTTTAGGTCATTGGAATTGTTAGTTGTCAAGCTTCCAAATGGGACCAAAATTGCCTAATTCAGAGACCGTTCGATATCCCAAAAGAACGTTGGAACTCTTCGATCATCATTTTTCAATATGGATTGTTAATCTTTCTAAATTGCGCGATCCAACGGAGACGCTTATAACTCCATCTTTTGATGTCAGATTGGGTCAATTTTTGGTCATCTTAATGGTACTTTAGTGCTCTTTCATTCTTGACTGGTAACATCATATTCTGAGACCATTTGTACATCTTTAAGTTGGATCCCAGTTGTCGGTCCTGAATGTTTCCTTCATCTTCTTGTCCAATAGTAACCCTCATAACTCTCTCTTCAGAGGTAGAATTTAGACAATTTCAGGTCATTGGAATGGTAACTTGTCAAGCTTCCAAATGGGACCAAAATTGCCTAATTCAGAGACCGTTCAAAATCACAAAAGTACTTTGTAACTCTTCGATCGTCATTTTTCAATATGGATTGTTAATCTTTACAAATTGCATGATCCAACGGAGATGCCTATAACTCCATCATTTGTTGTCGGATAGGGTCAAATTTTGGTTATCTGAATGGTACTTTAGTGCTCTTTCACTCTTGACAGGTATCGTCGTATTCCGAGACCATTTTGGCATGTTTAAGTTGGATCGCAGTCGTCGTTCTTAAATGTTTCCTTCATCTTCTTGTCCAATAGTAACCCTCATAACTCTCACTTCAGAGGCCGAATTTAGAGTATTTTAGGTCATTGGAATGGTTACTTGTCAAGCTTCCAAATGGGACCAAAATTGAGTAATTCAGAGACCATTCGATATCACAAAAGCACGTTAGAACTCTTCGATCGTCATTTTTCAATATAGATTGTTTATCTTTCGAAATTGCGTGATCCAACGGAGACGCCTATAATTCCATCATTTGATGTCGGATTGGGTCGATTTTTGGTCATCTTAGTGGTACTTTAGTGCTCTTTCATTCTTGAGTGGTATCGTTGTATTCCGAGACCATTTTGGCATGTTTAAGTTGGATCGCAGTCGTCGTTCCTGAATGTTTCCTTCAACTTCTTGTCCAATAGTAACACTCATAACTCTATCTTTAGAGGACGAATTTAGAGTATTTTAGGTCATTAGAATGGTAACTTGTCAAGCTTCCAAATGGGACCAAAATTGAGTAATTCAGAGACCGTTCTATATCACAAAAACACGTTAGAACTCTTCGATCGTCATTTTTCAATATGGATTGTTAATCTTTCAAAATTGCGTGATCTTACGGAGATGCATATAACTCCATCATTTGATGTTGGATTGGGTCGATTTTTGGTCAACTTAATGGTACTTTTGTGCTCTTTCATTCTCGAGTGGTATCGTCGTATTCTGAGACCATTTGGGCATGTTTAAGTTGGATTGTAATCGTTGTTCCTGAATGTTTCCTTCATCTTCTTTTCCAAAAGTAACCCTCATAACTCTCTCTTCAGAGGTTGAATTTAGAGTATTTCAAGTCATCGGAATGGTAACTTATCAAGCTTCCAATTGGGACAAAAATTTCCTAATTCAGAGACTGTTGGATATCACAAAAGCGCGTTGGAACTCTTCGATCATCATTTTTCAATATGGATTGTTAATCTTTTAGAATTGTGCGATCCGACGGAGATGCATATAACTCCATCATTTAATGTCGGATTAGTTCAATTTTTGGTCATACGAATGGTACATTAGTTCTCTTTCTTTCTTGACTGGTATCGTCGTATTCCGAGACCATTTGGGCATGTTTAAGTTAGATCGCAGTCGTCGGTGCTGAATGTTTCCTTCATCTTCTTGTCCAATCGTATCCCTCATAACTCTCTCTTCAGAGGTTGAATTTATACTATTTTAGGTCGTTGGAATGGTAACTTGTCGAGCTTCCAAATGGGACCAAAATTACCTAATTCAGAGACCATTTGATATCCTAAAAGCACGTTGGAACTCTTCGATCGTCATTTTTCAATATGGATTGTTAATCTTTCCAAATTGCGTGATCCAAAGGAGACGCCTATAACTCCATCATTTGATGTCAGATTGGGTCAATTTTTGGTCATCTGAAGGGTACTTTAGTGGTCTTACATTCTTGACTGGTATCTTCGTATTAGGAGACCATTTGGGTATCTTTAAATTGGATCGCAGTCGTCGGTCGTGAATGTTTCCTTCATCTTCTTGTCCAATAGTAACCCACATAACTCTCTCCTCAGAGATTGAATTTATACTATTTCAGGACGCTAGAATTGTAACTTGTCAAGCTTCCAAATGGGACTAAAATTGCCTAATTCAGAGACCGTTCGATATCCCAAAAGCACGTTGGAACTCTTCGATCGCATTTTTCAAAATGGATTGATAATCGTTCCAAATTGCGCGATCCAACGGAGGCGCCTATAACTCCATCATTTGATGTTGGATTGGGTCAATTTTTGGTCATTTGAATGGCACTTTAGTGGTCTTACATTCTTGATTGGTATCAGAGACCGTTCGATATCACAAATGCGCGTTGGAACTCTTCGATCATCATTTTTCAATATGGATTGTTAATCTTTCAGAATTGCGCGATCCTACGGAGACGCTTATAACTCTATCATTTGATGTCGGATTAGTTCGATTTTTGGTCATATGAATGGTACATTAGTTCTCTTTCTTTGTTCACTGGTATCGTCGTATTTCGAGACCATTTGGGCATGTTTAAGTTAGATCACAGTCGTCGGTCCTGAATGTTTCCTTCATCTTCTTGTCCAATCGTATCCCTCATAACTCTCTCTTCAGAGGTTGAATTTATACAATTTCAGGTCATCGGAATGGTTACTTGTCAAGCTTCCAAATGCGACCAAAATTACCTAATTCAGAGATCGTTCGATATCCCAAAAGCACGTTGGAACTCTTTGATCGTCACTTTTCAATATGGATTGTTAATGTTTCCAAATTGCGTGATCCAACAAAGATGCTTATATCTCCATCATTTGATGTCGGATTGGGTCAATTTTTGGTCATCTGAATGGTACTTTAGTGGTCTTACATTCTTAATTGGTATCTTAGTATTAGGAGACCATTTGGGCATCTTTAAGTTGGATTGCAGTCATCGGTCCTGAATGTTTCCTTCATCTTCTTGTCCAATAGTAACCCTCATAACTCTCTCTTCAGAGGTTGAATTTATACTATTTCAGGTCGTTGGAATTGTAACTAGTTAAGCTTCCAAATGGGACCAAAATTGCCTAATTCAGAGATGGTTCGATATCCCAAAAGCACGTTGGAACTCTTCGATCGTCATTTTTCAATATGGATTGTTAATCTTTCCAAATTGCGCGATCCAACGGAGACGCCTATAACTCCATCTTTTGATGTTGGATTGGGTCGATTTTTGGTCATTTGAATGGTACTTTAGTGCTCTTTCATTCTTGACTGGTATCGTCATATTCCGACACCATTTCGGCATCTTCAATTTGGATCGCACTCGCGGTCCTGAATGCTTCCTTCATCTTCTTGTCCAATAGTAGCCCTCATAACTCTATCTTCAGAGGTCGAATTTAAACAATTTCAAGTCATTAGAGTGGTTACTTGTCAAGCTTCCAAATGGGACCAAAATTGCCTACTTCAGAGACCGTTCGATATCACAGAAGCACGTTGGAACTCTTCGATCGTCATTTTTCAATATGGATTGTTAATCTTTCCAAATTGCGCGATTCAACGGAGACGCCTATAACTCCATCTTTAGATGTTGGATTGGGTCGATTTTTGGTCATCTGAATGGTACTTTAGTGCTCTTTCATTCTTGAATGGTATCGTCATATTCTGAGACCATTTGGGCATCTTTAAGTTGGATCGCAGTCGTCACTCCTGAATGTTTCCTTCATCTTCTTGTCCAATAGTAACCCTCATAATTCTCTCTTCAGAGGTCGAATTTAGACAATTTTAGGTCATTGCAATGGTTACTTGTCAAGCTTCCAAATGGGAATAAAATTGCCTAATTCAGAGACCGTTAGATATCACAAAAGCACGTTGGAACTCTTCGATCGTCATTTTTCAATATGGATTGTTAATCTTTCCAAATTGCGTGATCCAATGGAGATGCCTATAACTCCATCATTTGTTGTCGGATAGGGTCGATTTTTGGTCATCTGATTGGTACTTTAGTGCTCTTTCATTCTTGACTAGTATTGTCATTTTTCGAGACCATTTGGGCATGTTTAACATGGATCGCAGTCGTCGTTCTTGAATGTGTCCTTCATCTTCTTGTCCAATAGTAACCCTCATAACTCTTTCTTCAGAGGCAGAATTTAGAGCACTTTAGGTCGTTGCAATGGTAACTTGTCAAGCTTTCAAATGGGACCAAAATTTCCTAATTTAGAGACCGTTCGATATCACAGAAGCGCGTTGGAATTCTTCGATCGTCATTTTTCAATAGAGATTGTTAATATTTCCAAATTGCGCGATCCAACGGAGTTGACGATAACTCCATCATTTGATTTTGGATTGGGTCAATTTTTGGTCATCTGAATGGTACTTTAGTGCTCTTTCATTCTTGACTGGTATCGTTGTATTCCGAGACCATTTGGGCATGTTTAAGTTGGATCACAGTCGTCGTTCTTGAATGTTTCCTTCATCTTCATGTCCAATAGTAACACTCATAACTCTCTCTTTAGAGGCCGAATTTATAGTATTTCAGGTCATTGGAATGGCAACTTATCGAGCTTCCAAATGGGACCAAAATTGTCTAATTCCGAGACCGTTCGATATCACAAAAGAGCGTTGGATCACTTCGATCATCATTTTTCAATATGGATGGTAAAACTTTCAGAATTGCGCCATCCAACGGAGACTCCTATAACTCCATCATTTGATGTCGGATTAGGTCGATTTTTGGTCATTTCAATGGTACTATAGTGCTCCTTCTTTCTTCACTGATATCGTCGTTTTGCGAGACAACGTGGGCATATTTAAGTTGGATCGCAGTCGTCGGTCCTGAATGTTTCATTCATCTTCTTGTCCAATAGTAACCCTCATAACTCTCTCTTTAGAGGTTGAATTTATGCTATTTCATGTCGTTGGAATTGTAACTTGTCAAGCTTCCAAATGGGACCAAAATTGCCTCATTCAGAGACCGTTCGATAACCCAAAAAGCACGTGGGAACTCTTCGATCGTCATTTTTCAGTGTAGATTGTTAATCTTTCCGAATTACGCGATCCAATGGAGACGCCTATAAATCTATCTTTTGATGTCGGATTGGGTTGATTTTTAGTCATCTGAATGGTACTTTAGTGCTCTTTCATTCTTGACTGATATCATCGTATTCCTAGACCATTTGGGCGTGTTTATGTTGGATCACAGTCGTCGTTCTTGAATGTGTCCTTCATCTTCTTGTCCAATAGTAACCCTCATAACTCTCTCCTCAAAGGTTGAATTTGTACAATTTTAGGTCGTTGGAATGGTAAAATGTAGAGCTTCCAAATGGGACCAAAATTACCTAATTCAGAGACCGTTCGATATCCCAAAAGCACGTTGGAACTCTTTGATCGTTATTTTTCAATATGGATTGTTAATCTTTCCAAATTGCGTGATCTAATGGAGACACCTATATCTCCATCATTTGATGTCGGATTGGGTCGATTTTTGGTCATCTGAATGGTACTTTAGTGGTCTTACATTCTTGACCGGTATCTTCGTATTAGGAGACCATTTGGGCATCTTTAAGTTGGATCGCAGTCGTCGGTCCTAAATGTTTCCTTCATCTTCTTGTCCAATAGTAACCCTCATAACTCTCTTCAGAGGTTGAATTTATACTATTTTCAGGTCATTGGAATTATTACTTGTCAAGCTTCCAAATGGGACCAAAATTGCCTAATTAAAAGACCATTCGATATTCCAAAAGAACGTTGGAACTCTTCGATCATCATTTTTCAATATGGATTGTTAATCTTTCCAAATTGCGCGATCCAACGGAGACGCTTATAACTCCATCTTTTGATGTCAGATTGGGTCGATTTTTGGTCATCTTAATGGTACTTTAGTGCTCTTTCATTCTTGACTGGTAACATCATATTCTGAGACCATTTGTACATCTTTAAGTTGGATCCCAGTTGTCGGTCCTGAATATTTCCTTCATCTTCTTGTCCAATGTAACCCTCATAACTCTCTCTTCAGAGGTAGAATTTAGACAATTTCAGGTCATTGGAATGGTTACTTGTCAAGCTTCCAAATGGGACCAAAATTGCCTAATTCAGAGACCGTTCAAAATCACAAAAGTACTTTGGAACTCTTCGATCGTCATTTTTCAATATGGATTGTTAATCTTTACAAATTGCATGATCCAACGGAGATGCCTATAACTCCATCATTTGTTGTCGGATAGGGTCAAATTTTGGTCATCTGAATGGTACTTTAGTGCTCTTTCACTCTTGACAGGTATCGTCGTATTCCGAGACCATTTTGGCATGTTTAAGTTGGATCGCAGTCGTCGTTCTTAAATGTTTCCTTCATCTTCTTGTCCAATAGTAACCCTCATAACTCTCACTTCAGAGGCCGAATTTAGAGTATTTTAGGTCATTGGAATGGTTACTTGTCAAGCTTCCAAATGGGACCAAAATTGAGTAATTCAGAGACCATTCGATATCACAAAAGCACGTTAGAACTCTTCGATCGTCATTTTTCAATATAGATTGTTTATCTTTCGAAATTGCGTGATCCAACGGAGACGCCTATAATTCCATCATTTGATGTCGGATTGGGTCGATTTTTGGTCATCTTAGTGGTACTTTTAGTGCTCTTTCATTCTTGAGTGGTATCGTTGTATTCCGAGACCATTTTGGCATGTTTAAGTTGGATCGCAGTCGTCGTTCCTGAATGTTTCCTTCAACTTCTTGTCCAATAGTAACACTCATAACTCTCTCTTTAGAGGACGAATTTAGAGTATTTTAGGTCATTAGAATGGTAACTTGCCAAGCTTCCAAATGGGACCAAAATTGAGTAATTCAGAGACCGTTCTATATCACAAAAACACGTTAGAACTCTTCGATCGTCATTTTTCAATATGGATTGTTAATCTTTCAAAATTGCGTGATCTTACGGAGATGCATATAACTCCATCATTTGATGTCGGATTGGGTCGATTTTTGGTCAACTTAATGGTACTTTTGTGCTCTTTCATTCTCGAGTGGTATCGTCGTATTCCGAGACCATTTGGGCATGTTTAAGTTGGATTGTAATCGTTGTTCCTGAATGTTTCCTTCATCTTCTTTTCCAAAAGTAACCCTCATAACTCTCTCTTCAGAGGTTCAATTTAGAGTATTTCAAGTCATTGGAATGGTAACTTATCAAGCTTCCAATTGGGACAAAAATTTCCTAATTCAGAGACCGTTGGATATCACAAAAGCGCGTTGGAACTCTTCGATCATCATTTTTCAATATGGATTGTTAATCTTTTAGAATTGTGCGATCCGACGGAGATGCCTATAACTCCATCATTTGATGTCGGATTAGTTCAATTTTTGGTCATACGAATGGTACATTAGTTCTCTTTCTTTCTTGACTGGTATCGTCGTATTCCGAGACCATTTGGGCATGTTCAAGTTAGATCGCAGTTGTCGGTGCTGAATGTTTCCTTCATCTTCATGTCCAATCGTATCCCTCATAACTCTCTCTTCAGAGGTTGAATTTATACTATTTTAGGTCGTTGGAATGTAACTTGTCGAGCTTCCAAATGGGACCAAAATTACCTAATTCAGAGACCATTTGATATCCTAAAAGCACGTTGGAACTCTTCGATCGTCATTTTTCAATATGGATTGTTAATCTTTCCAAATTGCGTGATCCAAAGGAGACGCCTATAACTCCATCATTTGATGTCGGATTGGGTCAATTTTTGGTCATCTGAAGGGTACTTTAGTGGTCTTACATTCTTGACTGGTATCTTTGTATTTGGAGACCATTTGGGTATCTTTTAAGTTGCATCGCAGTCGTCAGTCCTGAATGTTTCCTTCATCTTCTTGTCTAATAGTAACCCTAATAACTCTCTCTTCAGAGGTTGAATTTAAACTATTTCAGGTCGTTGGGATTGTAACTTGTCAAGCTTTCAAATGGGGTCAAAATTGCCTAATTCAGTGACCGTTCGATATCCCACAAGCATGTTGGAACTCTTCGATCGTCATTTTTCAATATGTTTTGTTAATGTTTCCAAATTGCGTGATCCAATGGAGATGCCTATATCTCCATCATTTGATGTCGGATTGGATCAATTTTTGGTCATCTAAATGGTACTTTAGTGGTCTTACAATCTTGACTGGTATCTTCGTATTAACAGACCAATTGGGCATCTTTAAGTTGGATCGCAGTCGTCGGTCCTGAATATTTCCTTCATCTTCTTGTCCAATAGTAACCCTCATAACTCTCTCTTGAGAGGTTAAATTTATCTTATTTCAGGTCGTTGGAATTGTAACTTGTCAAGCTTCCAAATGGGACAAAAATTGCCTAATTCAGAGACCGTTCGATATCCCAAAAGCACGTTGGAACTCTTCGATCGTCACTTTTCAATATGGATTGTTTATCTTTCCAAATTGCGCGATCCAACGGAGACGCCTATAACTCCATCTTTTGATGTCGGATTGGGTCGATTTTTGGTCAGCTGAATGGTACTTTAGTGCCCTTTCATTCTTGACCGGTATTGTCATATTCTGAGACCATTTGGGCATCTTTAAGTTGGATCGCAGTCGTCGGTCTTGAATGTTTCCTTCATCTTCTTGTCCAATAGTAACCCTTATAACTCTCCCTTCAGAGGTAGAATTTAGAAAATTTCAGGTCATTGGAATGGTTACTTGTCAAGCTTCCAAATGGGACCAAAATTGCCTAATTCAGAGACCGTTAGATATCACAAAAGCACGTTGGAACTCTTCGATCGTCATTTTTCAATATGGATTGTTAATCTTTCCAAATTGCGTGATCTAATGGAGACGCCTATATCTCCATCATTTGATGTCAGATTGGGTCAATTTTTGGTCATCTGACTGGTACTTTAATGGTCTTACATTCTTGACTGGTATCTTCGTATTAGCAGACCAATTGGGCCTCATTAAGTTGATCGCAGTCGTCGGTCCTGAATGTTTCCTTCATCTTCTTGTCCAATAGTAACCCTCATAACTCTCTCTTTAGAGGTTGAATTTATACTATTTCAGGTCATTGGAATTGTAACTTGTCAAGCTTCCAAATGAGACGAAAATTGCCTAATTCAGAGACCATTCGATATCCCAAAAGCACGTTGGAACTCTTCGATCGTCATTTTTCAAAATGGATTGTTTATCTTTCCAAATTGCGCGATCCAACAAAGACGCCTATAACTCCATCTTTGATGTCGGATTGGGTCGATATTTGGTCATCTAAATGGTACTTTAGTGCTCTTTCATTCTTGACCGGTATCATCATATTCTGAGACCATTTGGGCATCTTTAAGTTGGATCGCAGTCATCGGTCCTGAATGTTTCCATCATCTTCTTGTCCAATAGTAACCCTCATAACTCTCTCTTCAGAGGTCGAATTTAGACAATTTCAGGTCATTGGAATGGTTACTTGTCATCCTTCCAAATGGGACCAAAATTGCCTAATTCAGAGACCGTTAGATATCACAAAAGCACGTTGGAACTCTTCGATCGTCATTTTTCAATATGAATTGTTAATCTTTCCAAATTGCGTGATCCAACGGAGATGCCTATAACTCCATCATTTGTTGTCGGATAAGGTCGATTTTTGGTCATCTGAATGGTACTTTAGTGCTCTTTCATTCTTGACTGGTATCGTCGTTTTCCGAGACCATTTGGGCATGTTTAAGTTGGATTGCAGTCGTCGTTCTTGAATGTGTCCTTCATCTTCTTGTCCAATAGTAACCCTCATAACTCTCTCTTCAGAGGCCGAATTTAGAGCGTTTTAGGTCATTGGAATGGTATTTTGTAAAGCTTCCAAATGGGACCAAAATTACCTAATTCAGAGACCGTTCGATATCCCAAAAGCACATTGGAACTCTTCGATCGTCATTTTTCAATATGGATTGTTAATCTTTCCAAATTGGGCGATCCAACGGACTCGCCTATAACTCCATCTTTTGATGTCGGATTGGGTCGATTTTTGGTCATCTGAATAGTACTTTTGTGCTCTTTCATTCTTGACTGGTATCGTTGTATTCCAAGACCATTTGGGCATCTTTAAGTTGGTTCGCAGTCATCGTTCTTGAATGTTTCCTTCATCTTCTTGTCCAATAGTAACCCTCATAACTCTCTCTTCGGAGGCTGAATTTAGAGTATTTTAGGTCATTGGAATGGTAACTTGTCAAGCTTCAAAATGAGACCACAATTGCGTGATTCAAAGACCGTTCGATATCGCAAAAGCATGTTGGAACTCTTCGATCGTCATTTTCCAATATGGATGGTTAATCTTTCAAAATTGCGGGATCTAACGTTGACGCCTATAACTCCATCATTTGATGTCGGATTGGGTCAATTTTTGGTCATCTGAATGGTACTTTAGTGCTCTTTCATTTTTGAGTGGTATTGTTGTATTCTGAGACCATTTGGGCATGTTTAAAGTTGAATCGCAGTCGTCGGTCCTGAATGTTTCCTTCATATTCTTGTCCAATAGTAACCCTAATAACTCTCTCTTTAGATGTTGAATTTAGAGTATTTCAGGTCATTGGAATGGTAACTTATCAAGCTTCCAAATGGGACCAAAATTGCCTAATTCAGAGACCGTTCGATGTCATAAATGCGCGTTGGACCACTTCGATCGTCATTTTTCAAAATGGATTGTTAAACCTTAAAAAATGCGGGATCCAATGGAGACGTCCATCATTTGATGTCGGATTGGGTCGATTTTTGGTCATCTGAATAGTACTTTAGTACTCTTTCATTCTTGACTGGTATCGTCGTATTCCGAGACCATTTGGGCATGTTTAAGTTGGATCGCAGTTGTCATTCTTGAATGTTTCCTTCATCTTCGTGTCCAATAGTAACCCTCATAACTCTCTCTTCAGAGGACGAATTTGGAGTATTTCAGGTCATTGGAACGGTAACTTATCCAAGCTTCCAAATGGGACCAAAATTGTCTAATTTAGAGACCGTTCGATATCACAAAAGCGCGTTGGAACTTTTCGATAGTCATTTTTCAATATGGATTGTTAATCTTTTAGAATTGCGCGATCCAATGGAGACTCCTATAACTCCATCATTTGATGTCAGATTAGGTCGATTTTTGTCATTTCAATGGTACTTTAGTGCTCCTTCTTTCGTGACAGGTATCGTATATTCCGAGACCATTTGGGCATCTTTAAGTTGGATCGCTATCGTCGGTCCTGAATGTTTCCTTCATCTTCTTGTCCAATAGTAACCCTCATAACTCTCTCCTCAAAGGTTGAATTTGTACAATTTTAGGTCGTTGGAATGGTAAAATGTAGAGCTTCCAAATGGGATCAAAATTACCTAATTCAGAGACCGTTCGATATCCCAAAAGCACGTTGGAACTCTTCGATCGTTATTTTTCAATATGGATTGTTAATCTTTCCAAATTGCGTGATCTAATGGAGACATCTATACTCCATCATTTGATGTCGGATTGGGTCGATTTTTGGTCATCTGAATGGTACTTTAGTGATCTTACATTCTTGACTGGTATCTTCGTATTAGGAGACCATTTGGGCATCTTTAAGTTGGATCGCAGTCGTCGGTCCTGAATGTTTCCTTCATCTTCTTGTCCAATAGTAACCCTCATAACTCTCTCTTCAGAGGTTGAATTTATACTATTTCAGGTCGTTGGAATTGTTATTTGTCAAGCTTCCAACTGGGACCAAAATTGCCTAATTCAGAGACCGTTCGATATCCCAAAAGAACGTTGGAACTCTTCGATCATCATTTTTCAATATGGATTGTTAATCTTTCCAAATTGCGTGATCGAACGAAGACGCCTATAACTCCATCTTTAGATGTCGGATAGGGTCAATTTTTGGTCATCTGAATGGTACTTTAGTGCTCTTTCATTCTTGATAGGTATCGTCGTATTCCGAGACCATTTTAGCATGTTTAAGTTGGATCGCAGTCGTCGTTCTTGAATGTGTCCTTCATCTTCTTGTCCAATAGTAACCCTCATAACTCTCTCTTCAGAGGCCGAATTTAGAGCATTTTAGGTCATTGGAATGGTATTTTGTAAAGCTTCCAAATGGGACCAAAATTACCTAATTCAGAGACCGTTCGATATCCCAAAAGAACATTGGAACTCTTCGATCGTCATTTTTCAATATGGATTGTTAATCTTTCCAAATTGGGCGATCCAACGGACACGCCTATAACTCCATCTTTTGATGTCGGATTGGGTCGATTTTTGGTCATCTGAATGGTACTTTAGTGCTCTTTCATTCTTGATTGGTATCGTCATATTCTGAGACCATTTGGGGATCTTTAAGTTGGATCGCAGTCGTCGTTCTTGAATGTTTCCTTCATCTTCTTGTCAAATAGTAACCCTCATAACTCTCACTTCAGAGGCCGAATTTAGAGTATTTTAGGTCATTGGAATGGTAACTTGTCAAGCTTCCAAATGGGACCAAAATTGAATAATTCAGAGACCGTTCGAAATCACAAAAGCAAGTTAGAACTCTTCGATCATCATTTTTCAATATAAATTGTTTATCTTTCAAAATTGCGTGATCCTACGGAGATGCCTATAACTCCATCATTTGATGTCGGATTGGGTCGATTTTTGGTCGTCTTAATGGTACTTTTGTGCTCTTTCATTCTTGACGGGTATCGTCATATTCCGAGACCATTTGGGCATCTTAATTTGGATCGCAGTCGTCGGTCCTGAATGTTTTTTCATCTTCTTGTCCAATAGTAACCCTCATAACTCTCTCTTCAGAGGTCAAATTTAGAGTATTTCAGGTCATTGGAATGGTAACTTATCAAGCTTCCAAATGGGACAAAAATTTCCTAATTCAGAGACCGTTGGATATCACAAAAGCGCGTTTGTTGAGGCATAAAAAATATTCCATGTCCGGGGGTATTTCGGTAAAAATCCACTTCGCGGGTATTTCGGTAATTTCCATGTCCGGGGGTATTTTGGTAAAAATCCACTTCGGGGGTATTTCGGTAATTTCCATGTCCGGGGGTATTTCGGTAAAAATCCACTTCGGGGGTATTTCGGTAATTTCCATGTCCGGGGAGATTTTGGTAAAAATCCACTCTGGGGGTATTTCAGTAATTTCCATGTCCAGGGTATTTTGGTAAAAATCCACTGTCAGGGGTAGTTTAGGTATTTTGGTAAAGTTCCTAAGTCCAGGGGTAGTTTAGGTATGTTGGTAAAAAGCATTGGAAAGGGTAGTTTGGTAAAAAAGGGGTGCAAAGGTGTCATTTGAAAGAAGAAAGGTGGTACACCATCATTTAAGAGGAAACTTGGTGGTCACCCTGGTTTAAGGAAAGAGGAAGTCCAAATGTGAAAGGATAAGTGGTAGTAATCACCACTTTGTAAGAGTGGTGGGGCCTATAAATACTCCTCCCTGGTTCATTTGAAGGGTTGGATCAGTTGATGTGCCAAGACATGGAGAAGAACTGAGGAGAGAAAGAGAGAAGTGTTGCTGCGCGACCCGCGCAAGGGACGTGTTGTTGTGCGACCCGCGCAACAGAAGTGCCGTTGCGCGACCCGCGCAACGAAAGCTTCAGTTCCATCGACCCGCGCAACCAATGAAAGTCACTGTTACGCGGTCTGCCCGTTGCGCGACCCGCGTAACAGAAGTGGAATTCGTCTAAGTGATGATTCCTGCAAGCCTTATAGTAACGTTATGCCGTCCGATGGAAGAATTCCGTTGCGCCAACCGCGTAAGGAATAGTGCAGATGCACGGATCGCGTAAGGAACAGTGGAGGTTGCGCGTACCGCGCAACCGATCGAAATTTCAGTCAGGCGTAAACAGCAGATGAAGAAGCTTCTTCCTTCCAACTGTGCTATTGGTGGGGACCAGTACAGGCGCCTTTCTAGAAATCCACACCATCCACCGTCTTCCTCTCTGGATTTTGACCGTAAAAGACTGGTCTTGGTCATCTGATGATGTGGCACACTGAGACAATCAAGCTCAAACAGTAACTGAATGGTCTTCTTTTGATCGTTGTAGTGATCATAAAGAAGAACATGATCATGAAAGCTCAACATGGTTCGGAATGGTTTTTCTCCCTCTACCTGACAGACGATTCAGATTGACCTTCCACTCCGTGATGATGGCCCATTGCAGATGAACCGATCCTCTGTTTTGCAACAGAGTCGACGTACGTCGACTATGTAAATTTTGATCTCTCATTCGTGGAAGTCAAGTGAAGATCCACTCCGTCCATTGAATTTAGAGCAGAAAACCATCAGAAAAGGACTGTTTTTGAAGTGGAAACGGTGTAGCATACAAACCTGTCTACTTCACCGTCTATTTCATGTTCAACGGTTATAATGGTGCAACAGTCTGCATGGTGTCAAATTGCCACTTTGGCAATGGTTAAATCTCCCTTATGAAGACAATGGACGGTCCAGATCGGTGATTTGAATAATGATCGGGTCACACTGAGAAAATTTCAGACGCATGGTGAAGACGCTGTAACGTTTTTGAGTTTGAGAAGAAGCTCGGGTCAGCCTTCTTTGACCAACTTGGGAAGATTCATGCACGTCCTATGTACTCATGCACTATGTACATGCGATGTACATGTGGGGCTGATGGTGAAGTTCGTGAGAAATCCGCTCCGACCATTCACTTGCCCACTGTATTTAACGCGTTGAGACCGAGTTTGAAGAATATCCAGATATCAGGCGGGCCCCAAATCACGATCTCAGGGGCTGATTTGTCAGTTTAGCCATTTCTACAAGGATTCAGGAGTTGAAACTGGACGTGTACGGTTAATTTATGGTTCTAAGGCTTCATATAAAGTTTTGAGCAGAATGGACGGTGGAAACCCCATGATCTTACGTTTTGGGAGACTTTTTAGGCCCGTCTGATGTGATCGGCCTGATTTCTGTGGGTCCTGACTACATTTCAACGGACTTCTTCATATTTTAAGGAAGAATGACCAGAAGGATGCTCCATCTCATTGAAGATTGGTTGATTGAATCAGCAATTCCTCCCAAGTATTGGGAGATGACCGAAATAGCGCCGTTATGCTGCTGAAATTTCTATCTCATTGAAAACTGGTTGATCATATCAACAATTCTTCCTAAGTCATAGGAGATGATTGAAACAGGCGTCGGAAGGCTGCCAAAATTTCTATCTGATTCTCTTTCATTTAGTACATTACATTAATTGTAGTTTGTTTTCAGAATCAAGGGAATCAGAGGATGTAAATGAACTAAGAATAAATGTGATCAATGTTCTCTTATTCTTTCTTTGTTATCATTGAATAAATCCCCCAAATCAAATACATTTGTTTTCTTGTCGAAACAAAATGGCGACTCTGCTGGGGACTTATTATTCGATGGTAACTTAGAAAATAAATTAAGAGAACATTTATCACTTTTTGGCGTCTGTATAGACGCCAAAATGGCGACTCTCAGTGGGAACATCCTCCCCTTCATCTCTAAAAACAAAGTACGATTTTATTTAAATAAATTAACTAACACTCTGTTTTGAATGACAGATATACCGCAGCGATCTTTCTCCTGATTAATACAATTGTTTGCTTCACATCCAATAGACTTCCAAAAAAAAAAAAAGTGTCAGAGAAGATCAAATCAGTTTTGATCAAAGACAAATAATGTCAGAACGATGACAGTTTTCGAAGAGAGCTAGCTTCTTGTATGGAAGCGATTCAAACATCAGTTAGTCGGCACATGTCTAAGGAAGAGGAACAGGCTGCCTTGATCTAACAGTCCTTTTGCTTGTAGATAAGTTCTCATCCGAAGAACAGGTTGCCTTGATCTGACAGTGCTGTGTGGATCCTACACAAAGCCAGCTAAGAGATTGAACAGAGAAAGGGTGATGCGTTTGTGAATCTTCCAAGACTGGAAAAAGGAAACATCTGGAGTGATTTGGTGATTTAATTATAACACATCCGATTAATGAAATATTGCATTGGCATAATGCTATAACAAAAGAGTTGAATGATATAGCTGAAGAGGCAAGGAAGATACAACCCTCAGGAGATTTCTCTGATTATCCGTTTCCAGGAGATACAATTCATTGCCGAGCTACAGAGGCAATCAAACTACCACAGGTATAGTATTCAAAGGAAATGAAGCAAAGAAGAGAAGAATATTCTACAAGAGATGATTGACAATAGTAAAATTGTCATAAAAGAAGACATGAGAAATAAAAGAGAAAGTAATAACATATGATCCTGAAGGAAAATGATCACTTGATAGAAGAATCACAGCGTTTTAATTCAAAAGATTCACGGCACAATTATTCAGGGGGCAAGATAAGCAGTCGCAGAATGCGAGCAAAGTCTCAGAATGCCAAAATCCCAGAATCCTAAATAAGGTAATTGTTGATTTCCCGCGATGATAATTGTTTATAATAATTGTCTATATCAATTTTTGCAAGTCAAAATTGGAGGCAAAAGCAAGCACTAATGCTAACAAGCATTGACGATTACTATCAAGCATTAACGATTATCGCCGATAAGTAGAAGAGCAAAAGAATTAAAAAATAAGGTCATGTACTCTCCCTTGTACGAATGAATTAAAGCATAAATTTTCAATTGACCTCGAATTTCAGGAGAAAGGAAAGGAGATAGACTTGAAGAAGAGAAGAAAAGTAAATGGCTCGAAGAACAAGTTATAAAAGACGGTTGATAAAAGCAAAATTGTGGAAGAGGTGTACGACATAAAAGACGAAATAAAAGTATACAGGCCTGATCAGTTCGAGACCGGGGGCAAAGCTAATCTTGAGCAAAAGCTTTCAAGCATAACAAGTCATTGCCAAAGCAAGACAGGCTTTCAAGCATATCAAGTCATTGACGTCGATGATTATCGCCAAGATTAGCGCTTTCAAGCATAACAAGTCATTGCTAAAGCGAAACAGGCTTTTAAAGATATAAAGTCATCGCCAAATACCAAGCGTTGATAATTGCTATCAAGCATTGACGATTATCGCCGACGCCGAAAAAGATTCCCGTCAGAATTATCATCCCAATTGAAACGCAAGTGGCATCACTCAGAGTGGCAGTACATCAGTCCATAACAGATAATGAAAATGCAGAAATAAGACTGAAAGAGTTAGATCTGCTTGATGAGAAAACGTCTAGCAGCTCAGCAGCGATTGCAGTCATATCAAGCCAGGATATCGGCCGCTTTTTGGGGGGATATGGTGCTAATGTTAAAAAAACCTATAGTGGTCACCCACTGAACAAGGGGCAAGTTCGAGCCTAAATGGGACGGGCCGTATATAATAAAAGAAGTATACTCCAATGGGGCGTACAAAGTGGAAAATCAAGAAGGGCAAGGTATCAGCATACCGGTCAATGCTCGCTTCATTAAAAGATACTATCCCTAAAGAAGCTACTGATTTTGATCCAGAATATTATCAGCATAATGATTCTATATCAAAAGGGGCAAGAAGGAATAAGATCATGTCCATACGTCATCGAAAGAATCTATAAAGAAGAAATTCTCGAGCATATCAATTACATTAGCAAGTATTCTGAAAAGAAAGTGATCATCGTCATCACCAAATAAGTTGGCAGAGTTAATACCGTCTTGAAGATTCTCTTGAAGACATTAACAAGACTGATATATTATGAACAACACGGACAGATCTTCTTGAAGATATTATCAGACAGATCTTCTTGAAGATTTTATCAGACGGATCCTCTTGAAGATATTATCAAAAGCAGCGACGTATCAATCTCAGTCAAAGAGGCAATCTAGCCAAGCCAAATCCTAAAAGGATCAAGCTCTAAAAGGGCCGGCCAACTAAACATAAGACCTATCAAGATCGCCATTCGGGCAGCTGCGAGGAGTCAGTGGTCCTAAAAAGCCCGCGAAGACCATCGTGCGCACTCATGCGGCAGCTGACGAAGTCAAGGATTCAAGCCTAAAAGGCCATAAATCCGCGAAGAATAGTCATCGTAACTCCCATGCCGTCTGTATAGCTTTCCGGCAGCGCCACGGGGAACGGATGAAAGTGCCCTCCCGTGAATGGGCTCGACCTTGCAGACGAAGAAAACAGGGGCCGCAGTGTGAGCTCTTAGGCCAACCATGCGTAAGACCCTCCAGATCTACGGTTTGATTTCATTGATGGACTGGCGACCCTAGATTTGGTGCCCAAAGGTAGCCTTGCGAGCCCTGCGAATTCTAGAGAGTTACCGTGGCCAACCCTGTGCGTAAAACCAACAGTTCACCGCCCGGTAGCGTCAATGGGCCCCTCTGATGGACCGGCCTGTGAACTCAAGGCAGTGAAAAGTCCAAGAGAACTCTAGAGAGTTACAGAGACCATCACGTGAGACCAACAAGTGATCCACTACTCAAGAGCTTAAACTGTGTGTGCACGCGCTCTACTACTCATGAGCCTAAACTGTGTGTGGCTAGCCGAAATTGAAACTTAGCACCGCCAATCTAAATACTCACATATAGAATCCCGCACTAATAAAGCATAAAAGGTTTAAATACAGTCTAGTTCAGTCCAGTCCAGTTCAGTCCAATTTAGTTCAATCTAGACTAGTCAAGTCTGAGTCAAGTTCAGTCAGGTCAAGGTCAGTCTCGTCCAGTTAAAGTATGGTCAGTCAGTCTTGTCCAGTTAAAGTATGGTCAGTCAAAGTACACTAGCACCACTGCTCAAAAAGCATAAAGCATTCAAAATGCCTCAAATACATATTTCAATTTAGATATGCTCAAATATGCAATTGCCTGACGAAGATTTTAAATGTTAAGTAAAAAATATATATATATATGCAAAGATGCGTTTCTCTTGAATCAGGTTCAAATTACAGTAACAGCAAATGCCTCCAAGATATTGGCAATTATCTACTCAAAGGTTCAAGCCTTCAAGGTCAATTAATATATTGACAAAAAGCCATAAGGGATTCGAATATATTCTTTGAATTCGTTAAAGGAACAACAAAGATTATTCATCCTTCAGGAGTATCAGCAGGCTTTACTCTGGAAGAATTATCTTCTGAAGAAATCTTTATGCACCATTGACCGGGAAAGGGGGCAGGATATATGCCTTCAAAGTAATCTATGCCTTGGTCTTCTTGATAATCTCTTATACGCAACGAAGGAATTCATATGCTGAGAATTATGAGTAATGATATCGCAAGATTCCAAGTGTTAGATCTAATGAAGACAAGAAGCAAATGGATTCATCATCGGTAACTTATATATTCCTTTGAAAGTTATTAAATGAAAATTGAAAGAAGTATTGTCTATTTTTCAGAATCAGCAGGTATCCAAGGAAAAGTCTATGAAGAAATATTAAGGAGCATAAGCAAGAAACAGCTCAGCAAAAAGATTCAGCGATTGAAACTTTGGAGCCGGAAATGATGTCTCCAAAAGCACGATTTAATGAGCAAAGAATGCAATGTGAAGCACATGATAGAGCGAATATCACACTCAGCCTAAAAAGAGAAGAAACTCTCAATCTATTTCAGAAATTATCAATATTGCATAAAGCTAACTTGAAAAATTATAAATGAGATATTAATTCTGATTAATTTGGCAGGAAAGATTATCATTCGAAAAAAAGCTTGGGTTATGCAGATCATGAATAAAGGAAACAATCGAAAAGTTGTTGCAGTAAGAGCAGCATTAAGGAACAACTCTCTAAACACAGAAGTGAAGAAAAGAGTTGCTGGAATTGATCAGAGAGACCGTTGCTGCTGAAAGAAAGTTCACTTATCAAGTTGCTCAAAGGCAAAGTCGTCACAGCTGTTGCGGTTGCAAGTTTCGATGAAAAGAGAGTTTCGTCTTTCTAATGAAGCATCCGCTCAACACTATTGGCTGGGGGCATTCCAGCCTTTCGTTCGAGCGTCATCATCAAGTCTTTCGTTTGAGCGTCATCATCAAGTCTTTCGTTCGAGCGTCATCATCAAGTCTTTCATTCGAGCGTCATCATCAAGTCTTTCGTTCGAACGACATCATCAAGTCTTCCGTTTGAACGCGATCATTCAAATCTTCCGTTTGAACGCCATCATCAAGTCTTCCGTTTGAACGTGATCATTCAAATCTTCCGTTCGAGCGCGACCATTCCAATCTTCCGTTCGAGCGCGATCGTTCAAATCTTCCGTTCCAGCACGATCGTTCAAATCTTCCGTTCGAGCGCGAGCATTCTAGTCTTCTAGTCAAATATGAGCATTCCGGTCTTATGGTCAAATATGAGCATCCGGTCTTCCATGCAAGCATGATCATCCAGTCATTCTTCAGTTGCAGTTCATTCAAGTTCTTCAGGTGGAAGAAGATCGATCCTCCATTTGATTTCAGGAATCAATCAAAGAAGGATCGAGGGGGCATCTGTTGAGGCATAAAAAATATTCCATGTCCGGGGGTATTTCGGTAAAAATCCACTTCGGGGGTATTTCGGTAATTTCCATGTCCGGGGGTATTTCGGTAAAAATCCACTTCGGGGGTATTTCGGTAATTTTTATGTCCGGGGGTATTTTGGTAAAAATCCACTCCGGGGGTATTTCAGTAATTTCCATGTCCAGGGTATTTTGGTAAAAATCCACTGTCAGGGGTAGTTTAGGTATTTTGGTAAAGTTCCTAAGTCCAGGGGTAGTTTAGGTATGTTGGTAAAAAGCATTGGAAAGGGTAGTTTGGTAAAAAAGGGGTGCAAAGGTATCATTTGAAAGAAGAAAGGTGGTACACCATCATTTAAGAGGAAACTTGGTGGTCACCCTGGTTTAAGGAAAGAGGAAGTCCAAATGTGAAGGGATAAGTGGTAGTAATCACCACTTTGTAAGAGTGGTGGGGCCTATAAATACTCCTCCCTGGTTCATTTGAAGGGTTGGATCAGTTGATGTGCCAAGACATGGAGAAGCACTGAGGAGAGAAAGAGAGAAGTGTTGTTGCGCGACCCGCGCAAGGGACGTGTTGTTGTGCGACCCGCGCAACGGAAGTGCCGTTGCCGACCCGCGCAACGAAAGCTTCAGTTCCATCGACCCGCGCAACCAATGAAAGTCACTGTTACGCGATCTGCCCGTTGCGCGACCCGCGTAACAGAAGCGGGAATTCGTCTAAGTGATGATTCATGCAAGACTTATAGTAACGTTATGCCGTCCGATGGAAGAATTCCGTTGCGCCAACCGCGTAAGGAATAGTGCAGATGTGCGGATCGCGTAAGGAACAGTGGAGGTTGCGTGGACCGCGCAACCGATCAGAATTTCAGTCAGGCGTAAACAGTAGATGAAGAAAGCTTCTTCCTTCCAACTGTGCTATTGGTGGGGTCCAGTACAGGCCCCTTTCTAGAAATCCACACCGTCCACCGTCTTCCTCTCTGGATTTCGACCGTAAAAGACTGGTCTTGGTCATCTGATGATGTGGCACACTGAGACAATCAAGCTCAAACAGTAACTGAATGGTCTTCTTTTGATCGTTGTAGTGATCATAAAGAAGAACATGATCATGAAAGCTTAACATGGTTCGGAATGGTTTTTCTCCCTCTACTTGACAGACGATTCAGATTGACCTTCCACTCCGTGATGATGGCCCATTGCAGATGAACCGATCCTCTATTTGCAACAGAGTCGACGTACGTCGACTCTGTAAATTTTGATCTCTCATTCGTGGAAGCCAAGTGAAGATCCACTCCGTCCATTGAATTTAGAGCAGAAAACCATCAGGAAAGGACTGTTTTTGAAGTGGAAACGGTGCAGCATACAAACCTGTCTACTTCACCGTCTATTTCATGTTCAATGGTTATAATGGTGCAACAGTCTGCATGGTGTCAAATTGCCACTTTAGCAATGGTTAAATCTCCCTTATGAAGACAATGGACGGTCCAGATCGGTGATTTGAATAATGATCGGGTCACACTGAGAAAATTTCAGATGCATGGTGAAGACGCTGTAACGTTTTTGAGTTTGAGAAGAAGCTCAGGTCAGCCTTCTTTGACCAACTTGGGAAGATTCATGCACGTCCTATGTACTCATGCACTATGTACATGCGATGTACATGTGGGGCTGATGGTGAAGTTCGTGAGAAATCCGCTCCGACCATTCACTTGCCCACTGTATTTAACGCGTTGAGACCGAGTTTGAAGAATATCCAGATATCAGGCGGGCCCCAAATCACGATCTCAGGGGCTGATTTGTCAGTTTAGCCATTTCTACAAGGATTTAGGAGCTGAAACTGGACGTGTACGGTTAATTTGTGGTTCTAAGGCTTCATATAAAGTTTCGAGCAGAATGGACGGTGGAAACCCCATGATCTTACGTTTTGGGAGACTTTTTAGGCCCGTCTGATGTGATCGGCCTGATTTCTGTGGGTCCTGACTACACTTCAACGGACTTATTCATATTTTAAGGAAGAATGACCAGAAGGATGCTCCATCTCATTGAAGATTGGCTGATTGAATCAGCAATTCCTCCCAAGTATTGGGAGATGACCGAAATAGCGCCGTTATGCTGCTGAAATTTCTATCTCATTGAAAACTGGTTGATCAGATCAACAATTCCTCCTAAGTCATAGGAGATGATTGAAACAGGCGTCGGAAGGCTGCCAAAATTTCTATCTGATTATCTTCTCTTTCATTTAGTACATTACATTAATTGTACTTTGCTTTACTGGTTTCTTTTCTTTGGAAATATTTAATCGATGCATTGCTACAGAGGGTTCCAATCCTGACATTTCTTCATATGTCCAAGCGAAGACATCTTTATTTTCTCTGAGAAGCTGGCCATATTTTCCAAATTCCTGATCTGAAAGACTGACACTGATAAATGTGTTCCTTGGCTCTTCTACTGTCCCCAAATTTATTTCTCTCAAGCCATCTATCGTCGGCTGTCCTCCATCTTCTATTTGTCTTGGAGCATTTTCAGGACACTTAACTATCTTAGCATCTTGTTCTGACATCTGTTCGGCTGGAGTCATATCTACTGATACCATATTTACTGATGATTCTGCTCTAATCCTTGGAATTTTCTCCGTTTCTCTTGATTAACTCCGAGAGGGATTTGAATTCCTTTCCCATGATTCAGTCCAGTGGGCTTGTCACAATCAAAACCCATATTTTTCATGATTTTCTTGCTTATTGCACTGTATTTTCTCAAATTCTGCGGTGCTAACTCTCCATGATATATATTGCCTGTGTTTTCATTCTTCACCTCTGCTGCAACGTGGAACTTTATTGCTTCAGGATATTTAGCATTGGCTCTGACTTGAAATGTGCCTGGGGCAACTGGAAATGGCTTACATCTTTCAATATTGGGTAATGGCATCGTGTAATTGGAGTGTAAGACTTTCAACTGTTCTGTTGACAATAATGTCAATGGTGGTTGTCCCGGCTGTCTTAGGCGCTTTGGTACAAAATAAAACTTTTTCCTTGCTCTTGTAGTCTCAGAAGACTCCGCCCTTTCTTCTCTAGCTTTATTTATTTGGACATCTTTCAAGATTCCTTTTCTATCATCATTTCCCGCTTCTTTGGAGAAACATTTATAATAGCTAACATCCGCAAAGAAAGACTCAGCTTCTGTATATGGTTTCGCATCAGCTATTACTTTACACTGCATTCCATCCTTGTAATATTTGAAACATTGGTGTAGAGTAGAAGGTACAATATTGTACTGATGTATCCATGGCCTTCCCAAGAGAAGGTTATATGTCGTCACAGCATTTATAACGTGATATACAATAGAAGTGATTAATTCTCCTACTTCCAATGTTACTGTAATTTTACCGAGCGCGCGTTGTCCATCTTGATTAAACCCTTGTATCATCATTCCGCTGGGGCGCAAATCCGAACGGCGATAACCCAATTTAGTAATCATGGAGAGTGGCAAAAGATTCACTGCTGACCCATTGTCTATCATGATCCGTTTTATCTTCTTTTCACAAATGTACCCTTCTATCATCAATGGCCTGTTATGTTCTGTTTCACCAATTAAATCATCATCAGAAAAAGATATCACTGGTAGACAATCCACCTTTTCCTTGCTTCTTTCATTCTTCATTTCTGTCAGTAAAGTTTCTCTCACATCGTGATCAGCCAGTGCTTGAATCAAACTCTGTCGAAACTCTTCCGATAACTTGAGCGCATCATAAATACTCAAACGTGCCGATATACCTTTCAAGTGACTAACTACATCGTAAGCCACTTTTGTCACTGTATCTTCATTTCTACTTTTATCCTTAATGTTCCGCTTTTCAGTCACTTCTTTCCCTATGATTTCTGCTTTTTGCTTTATCGGACTCGTTATCTGCTTCCCTGATCGCAACGTAATCATTGTCGCATTTCTTATCGGCCTTCGGTCTCCCTTTTCTTTCATTCCTCGAGTCTTTTCTTGAATTGACAATACATTTACTGTCGCTCTTGTATTCTTTTCTTTGCTTTCGCTGGTTATTATATCCCCTCTATTTATCATTCGCTGTATGATGCACTTTAATGTGTAACAATTTTTTGTCGGATGTCCCAGTAAACGATGATAACGGCAAAAGTTTCTTTCTCGGGTTCTTGTCACATCTTCAGGGCGTTTCGGTTCCGGTAATTCCAGGGTGCCTGCTTTTAACAATTGTTGCATCATAGGCACCACATCCTCTTGTCAAACTCAAATCCTTCATGAGAATCGAGCATTCTAAGCTTTTTTCCACCGTATCGATCCCTTGATTGATTCCAGTTTTCTTTTCCTTCCGGCCTTTTGTCTCTTGAGCCCTTCGTTTCTTGATTTTTCTTATCTCGATCGATGGTGTTGACGGTTGTCCTGCCAGGTATTCTTCTGACAGTTTCATGATGAAATGCTGGCATCTTATGAGTCATTAATTCCAATGCATGGGCTTTGGTAGCCAAATCGCGAAAGGTTCCGATATCAGCGCTGGTGAGTCCGAACGCAATTCCTGTTTCCATAGAGTTCAGACACATTTTGACTTGTTCCTTTTCTTCTGGCAACTGCCTACACGATGCCCCCAGCGTCTTCCATCTGTCTATGAATTTTTCAACTGGTTCTCCTTCTCGCTGTCGCACTGAAGCTAATTCTGTGATACTAACATCGCGTTCTGATGAGAAAAAGTTTGACATGAAAGCATCTTGCATTTCTTCCCATGTGCGTATAGACCCTGGTGCTAAATTTGAATACCACCTGAAAGCTTTACTTGTCAACGATGATCCAAATAAGCGTAAACAGTATTGAGGTATTGTGGAGAAGTTTCCCATGCTGGTGATGAAATGCATCAGGTGTTCTTCTGGTGATCCTTCCCCATTAAATTTTTGGAAATCTGGATGTTTAAAATTGGCTGGAAACGGAACATCCTCTACCTCTCTCGGGTAGGGTGTTCGGTATCTGAAACGACCGGTATTCGCTCGCTCTCTTTCTATTCTGACTGCTTCTTCGACGACTTGTCTTACATCATCTTGTGTTATAGCTCTTGCTGCTGGAACTGATCCTCGTGATCCTATCTCTTGCGGATGAGAGCCTTCAGGTTGGTTCTCTTGTCCATTCGTTGCCCCCATCATGGGTGGAGCTACTATTTGGGCTACATTATATGCCAGAGTTGCCAGAGCTTCTCTGAGGTTCCGGCATTCATCCATTAGCACTCTTTGTGCCTCTACCATTTGATCAACACGTTCTTCAGTAGATGGCCTATTTTCTTGACCCGTTTCTGCCATATATACTGCGGCCTCTTGACTATTTGTCGAAGCTGTTTTTTGAGTGAAACGCGAATATGTTGACGTAACAGGACTTATAAAGAGGGGAGATATTGGAGTCTCGTTTGATTTTGTGTACTTCCCGTGCTTTTAACCGATCGGGGTGATATAGTTATGGGCGAACTTGTTTGAGGTGACACAAGCATCGGTGATCCTATTATTAGTGCTTTGCCTTTCTGCGATTCTGTCCATTTAGTCTTTGGAGCAACCAAAGCCAGAAAATCACGCAACGAGAACTGCGAAGTAGCTTGTTCAGGATAAATTGCCGGAGGAGCGAGCTCAGGTTTTCTTCTAGCTATGCTACGCGTGACCGGTCCCTCAGTTCTTGGTACAAGTACTTTCGCTTTGCGGTTCTTTAAAGTCTTTGCTTTTGTTTTCTTGGACAGGACCAAAGTCCAATTCTCATCATTTTCTTGTGGTTGAGGTGAGATGGAAATAACTCCCACTGTTACTTGAGTCGCTTTACGCCTGCTTGTAGTGCTTGCTTTTGTATACTTAGGAGTTTGGTTCGGCGCATATTCAATTACAAATCCAGTAGCGGTGAATCGGAAGTTCACTTTTCTCGCAACGTTAGCCATTAGCAATGTAGTGTGATTGAATTTGGGTACCTTCAATAACAAAACATTCATGAAATTAGTATATAGAAAATTAAGTAAACTATCTTAGAGATGAAAGGGAGGATGTTCCCACTGAGAGTCGCCATTTTGGCGTCTAGAAGACGCTAAAAACAGTGATGAGAGTCTTGCAACTTTCCAATGTTAGTATTAGATAAGATATAAATTCCCCAGCAGAGTCGCCATTTTGTTTCGATAAGAAAACAAAAGTATTTGATTTGGGAATTATCTTATTCAATCATAACAATGAAATAATTACAGAAACAATCATCACACTTCATTGATTCTGAATTCATTTACATCCTCAAGTATCCCTTGATTCTAAGATAGTTTACAAAGAATTCGCTACAAGTTACAGTTATCATAGTTAAATATAAATTTCGGCAGCATGACAGCGCCGATCTCAATCATCTCCTATGACTTAGGAGGAATGGATAAATTGACTAATAGTCTTCAAGAGGACGGAGATTCCGGCAGTATAACAGCGCTATTTCATTCATCTCCTGAAACTTAGGAGGAACACGCCTTTTCGTCGATGATTCTTCCTTTTCTCTTGAATAAGGAGAACTTGAAGACTTGAAGACTCGAGCCATTCTGACAGCATAACAGCCCATTACTGTTATAGACTGCCCAATAGTCGGTTTGCGCGGATCCGCGCAAACGATATGCTTTGTGCGGGTCCGCGCAAACTTCAGGAGTCCATTATTCCTTTGCGCGCGGTCGCGCAAAGTGCAGGAGTCCAATACTCCTTTGCGCGCGGTCGCGCAAAGTGCAGGAGTCCAATACTCCGCACCTTCTGTCTTCTCTTTCGTCTTTCTTTCACTTCTGAAATCTTCGAACCCCTTTTGAGAGGAGGAACGGGGTATTTATAGACATTTTCTTCAATAGAAATCTCTGTTCTGGTCGATGTGGGACAAAATAATCAATCAACCCTTTTTGATTCCACCGTCATATACTTTGCGCGGACACGCGCAAACGATATGCTTTGCACGGTCTCGCGCAAACTGTCTTCATAATCTCCCGCGTAAACCGTTCACTTTGCGCGGTCTGGCGCAACCATTTCACTTTGCGCGAACCCGCGCAAAGTGGTCTTGAAGCTGATTTCTTGATCTTTCAAATTGATTTCTTGATTTTTCTCGTCTTCACTTCCTTGCTTATTTTATGCCTCAACAGGTACTTTAGTGCTCTTTCATTATTGACTGGTATAGTCATTTTCCAAGACCATTTGGGCATATTTAAGTTGGATTGTAGTCGTCGGTCCTGAATGTTTCTTTCATCTTCTTGTCCAATAGTAACCCTCATAACTCTCTCTTCAGAGGTCAAATTTAGACTATTACATGTCATTGGAATGGTAACTTGTCAAGCTTCCATTTGGGACCAAAATTGCTTAATTCAGACATCGTTCGATTTCCCAAAAGCACGTTGGAACTCTTCGACCGTCATTTTTCAATATGGATTGTTAATCTTTCAGAATTGCGCGATCCAACGGAGACGCCTATAACTCCAAAATTTAGGTCATTGGATTGTTAACTTGTCAAGCTTCCAAGTGGGAGCAAATTTACCAAATTCGGAGACCGTTCGATATCCCAAAAGCATGTTGGAACTCTTCGATCATGATTTCTCAATATGGATTGTTAATCTTTCGAAATTGCACGATCCAACAGAGACGCCTATGACTCCATCATTTGATGTCAGATTGGGTCGATTTTTGGTCATCTGAATGGTCTTTAGTGCCCTTTAATTGTTGACAGGTATTGTCGTATTCTGAGACAATTTGGGCATCTTTAAGTTGGATCGCAGTCGTCGATCCTGAATGTTTCCTTCATCTCCTTGTCTAACAGTAGCCCTCATAACTCACTCTTCGATGGTCGAATTTAGACTATTTCTGGTCATTTAAATGGTAACTTGTCAAGCTTCTAAATGGGACCAAAATCACCTAATTCAGATACCGTTCGATATCCCAAAAGCACATTGGAACTCTTCGATCGTCATTTTTCAATATGGATTGTTAATCTTTCGAAATTGTGCGATCCAACGGAGACGCCTATAACTCCTTTTGATGTCGGATTGGGTCAATTTTTGGTCAATTTTCATTCTTGACAGGAATCGTCATATTTCGAGACCATTTGGGCATCTTTAAGTTGGATCGCAGTCGTGGATCCTGAATCTTTCCATAATCTACTTGTCTAATAGTAACCCTCTTAACTCTCTCTTCAGAGGTCGAATTTCTACTATTTCAGGTCATTAGAATGGTAACTTGTCAAGCTTCGAAATGGGAACAAAATTTCCTAATTCAGAGACTGTTCGATATCCCAAAAGCACGTTGGAACTCTTCGATCGTCATTTTTCAATATGGAATGTTAATCTTTCCAAATTGCGCGATCCAACAGAGACGCCTATAACTCTATTATTTGATGTCAGATTGCATCAATTTTTTGTCATCTGCATGGTACTTTAGTGCTCTTTCATTCTTGACTGGAATCATCGTATTCCGAGACCATTTGGGAATCTTTAAGTTGAATCATAGTCATGGATCTTGAATGTTTCCATCCTCTCCTTGTCCAATAATAACCCTCATAACTCTCTCTTCAGAGGTCGAATTGAGACTATTTCAAGTCATTGGAATGGTAACTTGTCAAGCTTCCAAATAGGACCAAAATTGCCTAATTCAGAAACCATTCGATATCCCAAAAGTACGTTGAAACTCTTCGATCATCATTTTTCAATACGGATTGTTAACCTTTCCAACTTACGTGATCCAACAGAGACGCCTATAACTCCATCATTTGATGTCGAATTGGGTCAATATTTGGTCATCTGAATGGTACTTTAGTGCTCTTTCATTCTTGATTGGAATCATCGTATTCTGAGACCATTTGGGCATCTTTAAGTTGGATCGCAGTCGTGGATCCTGAATGTTTCCATCATCTCCTTGTCCAATATTAACCCTCATAACTCTCTCTTCAGAGGTCGAATTAAGACTATTTCAGGTCATTGGAATGGTAACTTGTGAAGCTTCCAAATGGGACCAAAATTGCCTAATCAGAGACCGTTTGATATCCCAAAAGCACGTTAGAACTCTTTGATTGTCATTTTTCAATATGGATTGTTAGTCTTTCAAAATTACGCGATCCAATGGAGACGCCTATAACTCCATCATTTGATGTCGGATTGGGTTGATTTTTGGTCATCTGAATGGTACTTTAGTAGCCTTTCATTCTTGACTAGTATCGTCATATTCCGAGACCATTTAGGCAACTTAAAGTTGGATCACAGTCGCCAGTCCTAAATGTTTCGTTCAACTTCTTGTCCAATAGTAACCCTCATAACAATCTCTTCAGAGGTCGAATTAGACTATTTCAAGACATTGGAATGGTAACTTGTCAAGCTTCCAAATGGGACCAAATTTCCCTAATTCAGAGACCGTTCGATATCCCAAAAGAACGATGGAACTCTTCGATCATCATTTTTCAATATGGAATGTTAATCTTTCCAAATTGCGTGATCCAACGGAGATGCCTATAACTCCATCATTCGATGTCGGATTGGGTCGACTTTTGGTCATCTGAATGGTACTTTAGTGCTCTTTCATTCTTGACTGGAATCGTCATATTCTAAGACCATTTGGGCTTCTTTAAGTTGGATTGTAGTCGTGGATCCTAAATGTTTCCATCATCTCCTTGTCCAATAGTAACCCTCATAACTCTCTCTTCAGAGGTCGAATTTAGCCTATTTCTGCGTCATTGGAATGGTAACTTGTCAAGCTTCCAAATGGGACCAAAATTGCCTAATTCAGAGACCATTCGATATCCCAAAAGCACGTTGGAACTCTTCGATCATCATTTTTCAATACTGATTGTTAATCTTTCCAAATTGCGCGATCTAACGGAGACGCCTTTAACTCCATATTTGATGTCGGATTGGGTCGATTTTGGGTAATCTGAATGGTACTTTAGTGCTCTTTCATTATTGACTGGTATAGTCATTTTCCAAGACCATTTGGGCATATTTAAGTTGGATTGTAGTCGTCGGTCCTGAATGTTTCTTTCATCTTCTTGTCCAATAGTAACCCTCATAACTCTCTCTTCAGAGGTCAAATTTAGACTATTACATGTCATTGGAATGGTAACTTGTCAAGCTTCCATTTGGGACCAAAATTGCTTAATTCAGACACCGTTCGATTTCCCAAAAGCACGTTGGAACTCTTCGACCGTCATTTTTCAATATGTATTGTTAATCTTTCAGAATTGCGCGATCCAACGGAGACGCCTATAACTCCAAAATTTAGGTCATTGGATTGGTAACTTGTCAAGCTTCCAAGTGGGAGCAAATTTACCAAATTCGGAGACCGTTCGATATCCCAAAAGCATGTTGGAACTCTTCGATCGTGATTTCTCAATATGGATTGTTAATCTTTCGAAATTGCACGATCCAACAGAGACGCCTATGACTCCATCATTTGATGTCAGATTGGGTCGATTTTTGGTCATCTGAATGGTCTTTAGTGCCCTTTAATTGTTGACAGGTATCGTCGTATTCTGAGACAATTTGGGCATCTTTAAGTTGGATCGCAGTCGTCGATCCTGAATGTTTCCTTCATCTCCTTGTCTAACAGTAACCCTCATAACTCACTCTTCGATGGTCGAATTTAGACTATTTCTGGTCATTTAAATGGTAACTTGTCAAGCTTCTAAATGGGACCAAAACCGCCTAATTCAATACCGTTCGATATCCTAAAAGCACATTGGAACTCTTCGATCGTCATTTTTCAATATGGATTGTTAATCTTTCGAAATTGTGCGATCCAACGGAGACGCCTATAACTCCTTTTGATGTCGGATTGGGTCAATTTTTGGTCAATTTTCATTCTTGACAGAAATCGTCATATTTCGAGACCATTTGGGCATCTTTAAGTTGGATCGTAGTCGTGGATCCTGAATCTTTCCATAATCTACTTGTCTAATAGTAACCCTCTTAACTCTCTCTTCAGAGGTCGAATTTCTACTATTTCAGGTCATTAGAATGGTAACTTGTCAAGCTTCGAAATGGGAACAAAATTTCCTAATTCAGAGACTGTTCGATATCCCAAAAGCACGTTGGAACTCTTCGATCGTCATTTTTCAATATGGAATGTTAATCTTTCCAAATTGCACGATCCAACAGAGACGCCTATAACTCTATTATTTGATGTCAGATTGCATCAATTTTTTGTCATCTGCATGGTACTTTAGTGCTCTTTCATTCTTGACTGGAATCATCGTATTCCGAGACCATTTGGGAATCTTTAAGTTGAATCATAGTCATGGATCCTGAATGTTTCCATCCTCTCCTTGTCCAATAATAACCCTCATAACTCTCTCTTTAGAGGTCGAATTGACACTATTTCAAGTCATTGGAATGGTAACTTGTCAAGCTTCCAAATAGGACCAAAATTGCCTAATTCAGAAACCATTCGATATCCCAAAAGTACGTTGAAACTCTTCGATCATCATTTTTCAATACGGATTGTTAACCTTTCCAACTTACGTGATCCAACAGAGTCGCCTATAACTCCATCATTTGATGTCGAATTGGGTCAATTTTTGGTCATCTGAATGGTACTTTAGTGCTCTTTCATTCTTGATTGGAATCATCGTATTCTGAGACCATTTGGGCATCTTTAAGTTGGATCACGGTCGTGGATCCTGAATGTTTCCATCATCTCCTTGTCCAATATTAACCCTCATAACTCTCTCTTCAGAGGTCGAATTAAGACTATTTCAGGTCATTGGAATGGTAACTTGTGAAGCTTCCAAATGGGACCAAAATTGCCTAATCAGAGACCGTTTGATATCCCAAAAGCACGTTGGAACTCTTTGATTGTCATTTTTCAATATGGATTGTTAGTCTTTCAAAATTACGCGATCCAATGGAGACGCCTATAACTCCATCATTTGATGTCGGATTGGGTTGATTTTTGGTCATCTGAATGGTACTTTAGTAGTCTTTCATTCTTGACTAGTATCGTCATATTCCGAGACCATTTAGGCAACTTAAAGTTGGATCACAGTCGCCAGTCCTAAATGTTTCGTTCAACTTCTTGTCCAATAGTAACCCTCATAACAATCTCTTCAGAGGTCGAATTAGACTATTTCAAGACATTGGAATGGTAACTTGTCAAGCTTCCAAATGGGACCAAATTTCCCTAATTCAGAGACCGTTCGATATCCCAAAAGAACGATGGAACTCTTCGATCATCATTTTTCTATATGGAATGTTAATCTTTCCAAATTGCGTGATCCAACGGAGATGCCTATAACTCCATCATTCGATGTCGGATTGGGTCGACTTTTGGTCATCTGAATGGTACTTTAGTGCTCTTTCATTCTTGACTGGAATCGTCGTATTCTAAGACCATTTGGGCTTCTTTAAGTTGGATCGCAGTCGTGGATCCTGAATGTTTCCATCATCTCCTTGTCCAATAGTAACCCTCATAACTCTCTCTTCAGAGGTCGAATTTAGCCTATTTCAGGTCATTGGAATGGTAACTTCTCAAGCTTCCTAATGAGAACAAAATTGCCAAATTCAGAGACCGTTCGATATTCCAAAAGTACGTTGGAACTCTTCGATCGTTATTTTTCAATATGGTTTGTTGATCTTTCAAAATTATGCAATCCAACGGAGACGCCTATAACTCCATCATTAAATGTCGGATAGGGTTGATTTATGGTCATCTGAATGGTACTTTAGTACACTTTCATTCTTGACTGGTATCGTTGTATTCTGAGACCATTTGGGCAACTAAAAGTTGGATCGCAGTCGTCGGTCCTGAATGTTTCCTTCAACTTCTTGTCCAATAGTAACCCTCATAACTCTCTCTTCAGAGGTCAAATGTAGACTATTTTAGGTCATTGGAATGGTAACTTGTCAAGCTTGCAAATGGGACCAAATTTACCAACTTGGGAGACCGTTCGATATTCCAAAAGCACGTTGGAACACTTCGATCGTCATTTTTCAATATCGATTTTTAATCTTTCCAAATTGCGTAATCTAATGGAGACGGCTATGTTTCAACAAGAAAACAAAAGTATTCGATTTGGGAATTATCTTATTCAATCATAACAATGAAATAATTACAGAAACAATCATCACACTTCATTGATTCTGAATTCATTTACATCCTCAAGTATCCCTTGATTCTAAGATATTTTACAAAGAATTCATTACAAGTTACAGTTATCGCAGTTAAATATAAATTTCGGCAGCATAACAGCGCCGATCTCAATCATCTCCTATAACTTAGGAGGAATGGATAAATCGACTAATAGTCTTCAAGAGGATGGAGATTCCGGCAGCATAACAGCGCTATTTCAGTCATCTCCTGAAACTTAGGAGGAACACGCCTTTTCGTCGATGATTCTTCCTTTTCTCCTGAACAAGAAGAACCTGAAGACTTGAAGACTCTAGCCATTCTAACAGCATAACAGCCCATTGCTGTTATAGACTGTTCAACAGTCGGTTTGCGCGGGTCCGCGCAAACAATATGCTTTGCGCGGGTCCGCGCAAACTATATCAACCCAATGCCGCTTTGCGCTGGTCTGCGTAAACTCAGGAGTTTGATACTCCTTTGTGCGCCGTCGCGCAAAGTGCAGGAGTCCAATACTCCGCACCTTCTGTCTTCTCTTTCGTCTTTTTTTCACTTCTGAAATCTTCGAGACCCTTTTGAGAGGAGGAACGGGGTATTTATAGACACTTTCTTTAATGGAAATCTCTATTCTGGTCGATGTGGGACAAAATAATCAACCAACCTTTTTTGATCCCACCGTCATATACTTTGCGCGGACACGCGCAAACGATATGCTTTGAGCGGTTTCGCGCAAACTATCAGTCCCCGCGCAAACTGTCTTCATAATCTCCCGCGCAAACTGTCTTCATAATCTCCCGCGCAAACCTCCCACTTTGCGCGACCCCGCGCAAACCGTTTCACTTTGCGCGGTCTGGCGCAACCATTTCACTTTGCGCGAATCCGCACAAAGTGGTCTTGAAGCTGATTTCTTGATCTTTCAAATTGATTTCTTGATTTTTCTCGTCTTCACTTCCTTGCTTATTTTATGCCTCAACAGATGCCCCCTTGATCTGTTCTTTGTGTTTTTCCGAAAATCAAAGAAAAAGGATCAACCAGTTATCTTCTGCAGGGTTTGCGCGACCCCGCGCAAAGCTCTGGTCGAGTATCGTACTCGGCCATAAAGGCTATAAATAGTCCAACTACTTAGTCATTTTTACGAACCGTTCTCTGCTGAAACTCCGCTCTGGCGATTTTCTTCCGCGCAGACCTCCCACTTTGCGCGACCCCGCGCAAACCGTTTCACTTTGCGCGATTTTCTTTTGAACTTGAAGTTTTTCTGCGCAAACTGTATACTTTGCGCGACCCCGCGCAAAGTATTCTGTACTAGCCAATTTTTTCTTTTTGAACTATCTCCAACACTTAGCCATTTTCTCTCTTCTTCCTTTCTTACTTCCTTTATCTTACTTTCATGGCTCGTGTTAAACAAACGGCTCGTCTTGTAACTCCTTCTGACTCTCCTTCTTCTGATCAGCCTCCTGCTAAGCGGACAAAGACTACTTCCAGAAATCCCGCTTACTTCAAAGAACCTGTTCTTCCCACTTTCGACTTTTCTGACCGTATTAGATCTTTACCTTCCCCCATTCACAGATCTATATCTTTGGGAGACATCAAATGTCCGCCTAAGCATGGCAGAGAGTATGACTGGGATGAATGGTTGAAGACCACTGCTCATATTCGGACTGATAGTGAGAGAGCACCTCTCCATGAAGATACTCCTCCTGCTTCTTGCCCAAAGAAAATTCATCGTAATAAGGCGAAAGAATTTGCAGAAAAGATCAAGGAACACAAGAAGAAGAGACTTCAAAACTCGTGGGACTCAGTACGAGTTGTCGAAGGTATTATGAAGTTTGATAATCCTCATGCGGAGGGCATGACAATCATTCCCATCAAGGTATATCGCCATCAGTCCATGCTAGACTGCGAGTCCAAAGATTACGTCCATGGCGAGAGATTAATGTATACTGAATCATGGACCTCAAGAGTGCCCCAAATCCTGGAGGGAACTATTCGAACTCAGAAACCGCGACAAAGGATAGGAGAAGTTCATCCCATGATCTTCTTAACTCCTTTCCACAGTCCTCATGATCTCTTTCCTTCTCATTTTTATGAGACGGTGCGACAGCGCTTCAGAGATCGGGAGCAACTCTGGGGACAGGCAGAATTCCGCATCAGAGGCATGTTAACTGCTCGTCGATACTATTCTGAATGGGTGGAGGCTATATTGCTGAAGCATACGAGCACTCTTGCAAAGATCGGCCTTTATGATGCAATAGAAGTGACCTCCAAATACTTCTATAGGGAACCCAATATTCTGAAAGGCTTCCTTGAATACTGGTCACCTACAACCAACTCCTTCCATCTTCCTTTTGGTGAAATGAGCATATCTCTTTGGGACCTTCATCGCATAGCCGGTCTCACAATAACAGGCAAATTCTATGATGAATTCATTCCGACAAACAGAGAATTGGCCTTCGTATCTTCTCCAGACCGCAAGCCTTCCATTTCTGAGACTACTATAGAGTTATTCAAAGAGATGGGCAAATTTCCCAACTTCCACAAAATTCCCCCTCTTCAATGGCTAGCACATTTTTCTAGGGGTCTCAGGTATTTACCAATCCAACAACTGATCTTCCTTGTATTCTTGCTATTTAGCCATTCTTGCATATTAACCTCCTTATTTTCTTTGAAGGTTTCGCGACTGCCACTCTAAAGAACTAACGAAGCTTCGAGATGCAATAAGAAGAAAGCCAAAATATAGTTCTTTCGGAGAGCTTGCAGCATTCTTGGCCTACTGGCTAAGCTTGGTTATATTGCCCAGCTCCAAATGGGCAGATGCTGTTCGTCCCAGTGTCTTCGTTGTGGCAGGTGCTTTAGCGGAGGGTCATAAATATTCTCTTGCTCCTCCCGTATTATGTTCTATCTACAGGGCTCTTGGAGAAGTAGCTACCTGTTTCG
The DNA here is from genome assembly GCA_021015155.1 of Magnolia officinalis. Classification (NCBI taxonomy): domain Eukaryota; kingdom Viridiplantae; phylum Streptophyta; class Magnoliopsida; order Magnoliales; family Magnoliaceae; genus Magnolia; species Magnolia officinalis. Next base: position 39,183 of record JAJHSJ010001478.1, on the reverse strand, counting down.
ATAAGAAAGCAAAAGTATTTGATTTGGGAATTATCTTATTTAATCATAACAATGAAATAATTACAGAAAACAATCATCACACTTCATTGATTCTGAATTCATTTACATCCTCAAGTATCCCTTGATTCTAAGATAGTTTACAAAGAATTCGTTACAAGTTACAGTTATCATAGTTAAATATAAATTTTAGCAGCATAACAGCGCCGTTCTCAATCATCTCCCATGACTTAGGAGGAATGGATGAATTGACCAATAGTCTTCAAGAGGACGGAGATTCCGGCAGCATAACAACGCTGTTTCAGTCATCTCCTGAAACTTAGGAGGAACACGCCTTTTCGTCGATGATTCTTCCTTTTCTCCTGAACAAGAAGAACCTGAAGACTTGAAGACTCGAGCCATTCTGACAGCATAACAGCTCGTTGCTGTTATAGACTGCCCAGCAGTCGGTTTGCGCGGGTCCACGCAAACGATATGCTTTGCGCGGGTCCGCGCAAACTATCTCAGCCCTATGCTGCTTTGCGCGGATCAGCGCACAAACTTCAGGAGTCCAATACTCCTTTGCGCGTGGTCGCGCAAAGTGCAGGAGTCCAATACTCCGCACCTTCTGTCTTCTCTTTCGTCTTTCTTTCACTTCTGAAATCTTTCAACCCCTTTTGAGAGGAGGAACGGGGTATTTATAGACATTTTCTTCAATGGAAATCTCTGTTCTGGTCGATGTGGGACAAAATAATCAACCAACCCTTTTGATCCCAACATCATAATACTTTGCGCGGACACGCGCAAACGATATGCTTTGCACTGTCTCGTGCAAACTGTCATTCCCCTCGCAAACTGTCTTCATTGACCCCTCGCGCAACCTATTCACTTTACGCGGTTTGGCGCAACTGTTTCACTTTGCGCGAATCCGCGCAAAGTGGTCTTGAAGCTGATTTCTTTATTTTCAAAATTGATTTCTTGATCTTTCTCATCTTCATTTCCTTGCTTATTTTATGCCTCAACAGATGCCCCCTTGATCCGTTCTTTGCTTTTTCCGAAAATTCAAAGAAAAGGATCAACCAGTTATCTTCTGCAGAGTTTGCGCGACCCCGCGCAAAGCTCCGGTCGAGTACTGTACTCGGCCATAAAGGCTATAAATAGTCCAACTACTTAGTCATTTTCACGAACCATTCTCTGCTGAAACTCTGCTCTGGCGATTTTCTTCCGCGCAAACCTTTTTACTTTGCGCGATTTTCTTTTGAACTTGAAATTTTCCGCGCAAACTGTATACTTTGCGCGACCCCGCGCAAAGTACTCTGTACTTAACCAATTTTTCTTTTGAACTGTCTCCAACACTTAGCCATTTTCTTTCTTCTTCTTTTCTTACTTTCTTTATCTTACTTTCATGGCTCGTATTAAACAAACGGCTCGTCTTGTAACTCCTTCTGACTCTCCTCCTTCTGATCAGCCTCCTGCTAAGCGGACAAAGACCACTTCCAAAAATCCTGCTTACTTCAAAGAACCCGTTCTTCCCACCTTCGACTTTTCTGACCGTATTAGATCTTTACCTTCTCCCATTCACAAATCTATATCTTTGGGAGACATCAAATGTCCACCAAAACATGGCAGAGAATATGACTGGGATGAATGGTTGAAGACCACTGCTCATATTCGAACTGACAGTGAGAGAGCACCTCTCCGTGAAGAAACTCCTCCTGCTTCTCGCCCAAAGAAAACTCGCCTCAATAAGGCGAAAGAATTTGCAGAAAAGGTCAAGGAACATAAGAAGAAGAGGCTTCAAAACTCGTGGGACTCAGTACGAGTTGTCGAAGGTATTATGAAGTTTGATAATCCTCATGCGGAGGGCATGACAATCATTCCGATCAAGGTATATCGCCATCAGTCCATGCTAGACTGCGAGTCCAAAGATTACGTTCATGGTGAGAGATTAATGTATACTGAATCATGGACTTCAAGAGAGTCCCGAATCTTGGAGGGAACTATCCGAACTCAGAAACCGCGACAGAGGATAGGAGAAGCTCATCCCATGATCTTCTTAGCTCCTTTCCACAGTCCTCATGATCTCTTTCCTTCTCATTTTTATGAGACAGTGCGACAACGCTTCAGAGATCGGGAGCAACTCTGGGGACAGGCAGAATTCCGCATCAGAGGCATGTTAACTGCTCGTCGATACTATTCTGAATGGGCGAAGGCTATATTGCTTAAACATACGAGCACTCTTGCAAAGATCGGCCTTTATGATGCAATAGAAGTGACCTCCAAATATTTCTATAGGGAACCCAATATTCTGAAAGGTTTCCTTGAATACTGGTCGCCTACAACCAACTCCTTCCATCTTCCTTATGGTGAAATGAGTATATCTCTCTGGGACCTTCACCGCATAGCCGGTCTCACAATAACAGGCAAATTCTATGATGAATTCATTCCAACAAACAGAGAATTGGCCTTTGTATCTTCTCCAGACCGCAAGCCTTCCATTTCTGAGACTACTATAGAGTTATTCAAAGAGATGGGCAAATTTCCCAACTTCCACAAAATTCCCCCTCTTCAATGGCTAGCTCATTTTTCTAGGGGTCTCAGGTATTTATTAATCCAACAACTGATCTTCCTCCTTGTATTCTTGCTATTTAGCCGTTCTTGCATATTAACCTCCTTATTTTCTTTGAAGGTTTCGCGACTGCCACTCTAAAGAACTAACAAAGCTTCGAGATGCAATAAGAAGAAAGCCAGAATATAGTTCTTTCGGAGAGCTTGCAGCATTCTTGGCTTACTGGCTAAGCTTAGTTGTATTGCCCAGCTCCAAATGGGCAGATGCTATTCGTCCCAGTGTTTTTGTTGTGGCTGGTGCTTTAGCGGAGGGCCATAAATATTCTCTTGCTCCTCCCGTATTATGTTCTATCTACAGGGCTCTTGGAGAAGTCGCTACTCACATAAAAGACCCAATTCTTGGAGCTTCATCTGCATATACTTCTTGGCATTATATTACGGGGTGGCTTGGAGTTTATTTTCCCTGGACTTTTGAAGCTCCGGAACAAGCATATACTCATCCTTCTCACCTTCTACTCTGGTTCTTCCAACAAAGAGCAATGGCAAAAAGGGCATATGAGTGGGTTGCCAACAAAATTCGGGATGATGATCAGATAAACTTTTTTCAGTTCCGCCTACATCGCTACACCAAAGATACAGATATGGTGGACAACGAAACCCTTACTGCAGCAGAAAGAGCTTTCTTTTTTTCCATTCGATCATGTGCCTCTTCGGGAAGGGACAGAATTCTGGAGAGAACCTTACTACCCCAGTCGTTTTGCTCGTCAATTTGGTTATGATCAAACTATACCACAAGACTGCGGGCTGGTTACCAGAAAAATGCGCTACTATGGAACTGGTCCTCTTAACTGGGCCATGATATGGAAACAGTTGCTGAACGGTTGCGTTGGATCCCTTTTCATAATCCCAAGCTGTGATCGCATCGTTCGTACATCGTATAGCTGGATGCGATGGTGGGATCACCAATCATACCTAGTTACTAAATGCTTGCCAGTAGATTCTTCTATCTTTCTTCATCCGCCCAGACTGAAGGGCAGAAATTTAGAGAGCGGAATTGGCTATATTCCAGAAAAGAGTCATGCATCTCATCCCGGAGAGATCTGTAGGAAGATATCTTTGGAAGATCCGATTCGTGAAATCAAGCCCATTAATACTTTGGATGGCTGGTTTGCTTATGGAGATCTGAGAGAATTCGAGAAATCTCGTCGGGACTCTTCATATCAAGCCGCAGGCGATGCTGTAGGTGCCTCTTCTCCAATTCCTGTAGAGACTGCAGCGGTTCAAGAAGGACCAGCTATTGGTACTTCCGTATCTCCTTCACAACCCCTTGGTCCTAGTCCATCTTCTCCGATGACTAGATCAAGAACGCGTTTGCAAACATCATCCCCTATTCTTTCCGAAATGACTCGCCAAGCATCTGCTTCCCCTATGGTCCAAGAGTCTGCACCGGAGAGCAGCAAACCCATTTCTTACAAAGGGAAGCAGGTTATTATTGAAGAGGTTGACGAAGAAAATTTGGAAGATGAAAGTTCAGCTTCATCATCAGATATAACTGAATCTTCACAATATGACGACAGCGGAGATAGCGATAGCGGTGAAGATAAAGATGATGATTTTGAAGAAGGTGAAGTTGATATTGGCGAAGAAGAGGAAACAGCTGTGAAAGAAATTGAGGTAGAATCTTCCCCTGCAATTGCTAAGACTTTTCCTGGCGCCAATGTTCCTGTTAAATCTCCTGCAGCTGAGAAAGATAATGAGGAAATTTTAGATTATGGAGAATATGGGTATTCACCAGGTAAAGGAAATTTTCATATACATATTTCATTTCAACATATATATATATATATATTTAATCATTGCGTCTCCCTTTTTAGGCGCCCAAGTTGCGGAAATAGGTGCTATCTCTCCAATGAACCCTCCTGTGGTAACTTCACCAAAAGCACCCGTAATTCCATTGGTAGTGCAAAGAGTAGTGGCTCGCGAAATCATATTTCCTACAGAGACTACTGACTTGCCAACTCCGACTACCAGAGATTCAAGTACGGAGGCTAGAGCACCATCCTTTGCTGATATGGTGGAGTTAGGCCCTTCTATGATTCAGAGAACTTCTCCTTCTGTTAGTCATGCTCCAGTAGTAGGTATATATATATATATTGAGTAACTTTACTTAAGACTATATATTTCATAATAATATATTGAATATCTTTCTTCTTTTGCTATAGGAACTTCTCCTTGCAGCGGTGCAGCTAGTTCTGATTTTGTAGCCACTACTTCTGAAATATCGTCTTTTGCGAAGATCCCTATTCACAAAATGCTTATGGTGAAACATTCTTTGTCAGCAATAATCTATATCTTCAGAAATCCTGATCAATGGTTAGATTTGGATGTTGCTATAGAAGTTTTGGAAAGCTCTGCCAAGATGGCCAGAATAAACATATCTCCTTTGCGGGATTCTCTCCTCAGATTCCGTGATTCGGTAATTTCTTTGGCATCGGTAGAGAATGTTCCAATTGCCCCTGAGATTTTAGAGTATAGAAAGCAGCTAACTTTATCTCAAGATCAAGTCTTTTTATCGCTTCATCGATTTCTAAACTTGAACAAGAGCGTATGATTCTTCAAGATCAACAAAAGGCTTATATTGATGGAAAAGTGATTATCCAAGATCGTATTGCAGTCCTGAAGGAGGAAATCTCTCAACTGGAGAGAAGGTATCATGAGCAATCTTTAGCCCTTCAAGATGTTGAAGAGAAGATACGAGCAAATGCTCAATCCATTGATATTGAAAAATCTGCACAACTTCAAGGAAAAGAAATGATCGCTTCTTTGGAGGATAAACTCGCTGGCGTTCCTGATCAAGCAAAGCTTATTCTTGAAGAAAAATCTAAACATGATGCAGCTCGGACACAATTGAAAGAAGATATGCGCAGATATATGGAAGTAATGGGGATTACAGAAGATCTTTAAACATGTAATTTTGAACATGTAATCTTTTGCTTTCATGTTTCTTTTGGGACATAATTTATTTGGCTTTTTGCTTTCATGTTTCTTGATAGCATTTTGAAATGTTTATAATAGCCTTTTATATTGTATGTCATTTTCATATTGTATGTTTATACTTAATATTATTAAATTATATTTATACTCTATACAGTAATTTCATTACATCCTTTACAATTTCTAAACCTTTTATGCTTTGTTAGTGCGGGACTCTCTATGTGAGTATTTAGATTGGCGGTACTAAGTTTTGATTTAATTAGCCACACACAGTTTAAGCTCATGAGTAGTGGAGCGTGCGCACACACACAGTTTAAGCTCATGAGTAGTGGAGCGTGCGCACACACACAGTTTAAGCTCATGAGTAGTGGAGCATTTATGGGTCTTATGTGATGGCCACTGTAACTCTCTAGAGTTCTCTTTTGGGCTTCTTACTGCCTTGAGCTCACGGTCACGGTCCATCAGAGGGGCCCATTGACGCTACCGGACGGTGAACTGTTGGTTTTACGTGCAGGGTTGGCCACGGTAACTCTCTAGAGTTCGCAGGGCTCGCAAGGCTACCTTTGGGCACCAAATCTAGGGTCGCCAGTCCATCAATGAGTAGGTTTAAGCCCTTCCTCACGAGTTACTACTGAAATCAAACCCTAGACCTGGAGGGTCTTACGCACGGTTGGCATAAAGCTCGCACTGCGGCCCCTGTTTTCTTCGTCTGCAAGGTCGAGCCCATTCACAGGAGGGCATTTTCATCCGTTCCCCGTGGCGCTGCCGGAAGCTATACAGACGGCATGGGAGTTACGGTGACTAGTCTTCGCGGATATATGGCCTTTTAGGCTTTGAATCCTTGACTTCGTCAGCTGCCCGCATGGGTGCGCACGATGGTCTTCGCATGCTTTTTAGGGCCACTGACTCCTCGCCGCTGCCCGAATGGCGATCTTCATAGGTCTTATGTATAGTTGGCCGGCTCTTTAGAGCTTGATCCTTTGAGAGCATTTTTTTTTTTTTTTTTTTAGAGCTTGATCTTTTTGATTTAGCTCAATTTGGCTCTTTTAGGATTTGGCTTGGCTATACTGCCTCTTTGATTGTTATTGATGTATCCTTGCTTTTGATAATATCTTCGAGAATATCCGTGCCTTGTAAGGCAATAATATTTATCTTCAAGAAGGTCTGTCAAAATATTTTCAGCTTAAATAATATCTTCAAGAGAATCTTTGAGATGATATTAACTTTGTCAATCTTATTTGATGATGATGATCATATATATATATTTCAGATTCGATGCTTGATAATTGATATGTTTGTGAACTTTTTCTTCATAACTTCTTTTGTTGACATATAGACATGATCTTATTCATCCTTGCCCCTTTTTGATACAGAATCATTATGCCGATAATATTCTGGGTCAAAATCAACATGTCTATCTTCAGGGGTAGTATCTTTTGATGAAGCGGGCGTTGACAGGTATACTGATACCCTGTCCCTCTTGATTTGCGATTCTATATGTCCCATTGGAGTATACCTCTTTTACTATATATGGACCATCCCATTTAGGCTCGAACTTGCCCCCTGTCCGGCGAGTGACCACTATAGGCCTTTTCAACATTAACACCATATCCCCTTTTTTGAAAGAGCGGTATTTAACCTGTTTATCAAAGCCAGCCGATATTCTGGCCTGATATGACTGCAACCGCTGCTGAGCTGCAAGACGCTTCTCATCGAGCAAATCTAATTCTTTCAGCCTTATTTTTGCATTTTCATCATCTGTTATATACTGATGTACTGCTATCCGGAGTGATGCCACCTGCATTTCAATTGGGATAACTGCCTCTATACCATAGATTAATGAATACGGTGTCGCCCCTGTTGCTGTACGATGGGTAGTTCTGTAGGCCCACAATGCGTCTTGTAACTTTTCATCCCAATCGCGTTTATTGCCTGTCACCGTTTTTTTCATTATTTTGACGATCGTTTTGTTAAACGCCTCTGCTAGTCCATTGGCCGGAGGATAATAAGGTGTTGAAAAAGAATGCTGGATGCTAAACTTCTGACATAACTTTTCCATGCCTCTATTTTTAAAAGGGGTACCATTATCAGTGACGATCTTTTTCGGAATACCATGACGGTATATTATAGCATGCCGGATGAAATTGACCACGTCTTTCTCTTTAACATTACGCAAGGCGACTGCTTCGGTCCATTTGGAGAAATAGTCTGTTGCTGCCAAGATATACTGTTTTCCTTTTGATGAGGGGGGATTTATGGGACCAATCACGTCGAGTCCCCATGCTGAAAAAGGCCAGGAAGCAACAGACTGATGTAATTCTTCTGGAGGAACATGTATTACATCTCCGTGTATTTGACATTCATGACACCGCTTTGCATATTCTATTGCATCCTTGAACATAGTAGGCCAATAATAACCCATTCGATGCACTCTATGGCATAAATTTTGCCGGCTTGATGTGCTCCACATTCACCTGAATGTGCTTCCCGCAGCATTTGGTTTGCTTCTTGCTTGTCTAAGCATCTTAGTAGCATTCCATTGTAAGATTTTCTATACAATACTTCACTACATATGACAAATTTGCCGGATCGCTGCTTAATCTGCTGCTTTTGCGCATTATCTTCTGGCAAGATATCATACTTTAGATAATCAACGAAAGGCTGACGCCAATCGTCTATCATTACTTCCAGACAAGATATAGGAAACATTTCAACGGTTTCTTCAATAGCTTCTGCAGATGGCAAAAATCTTCTTTCTTCTATAGTTACTTGAAGAGGACTTCGATTTGTGTAAGACAAAGCTGCTGCTAGACCAGCTAAAGCGTCCGCTTTTGCATTCTCAGAGCGTGGTACATGTTTAATTTCCACATGATGAAACTGTTCAAGCAACTGTTGTGCCTTTCGATAATAGGGCAGAAGTTCTTCTTTCCTTACTTCGAATTCCGTTGTTAACTGATTTATAATCAATTTAGAATCTCTGAAGATATGTAATAATTTTACTTCCATTTTCTGAGCTATTTCCATTCCGATGATAAGAGCTCTGTATTCAGCTTCATTGTTTGTACATGTACTGCCCAATGTGAAGGAATATGGCAATAAATCGCCTTGAGGTGTAATGAATATTATTCTTGCCCCCGCTCCCGATATTCAAGTAGCACCATCAAAATACATTTGCCAAAGATTCTGAGATTCAGCCAACATAACCTGTTCATCTGGAAATTCATCATTAATTTCTTCACTTTCTGCTATAGGATGTGCTGCGAGAAAGTCTGTCATGGCTTGTCCTTTTACTGCTTTCGCCGGTTTATATGAAATAGTATATTCTGACAGCAATAACATCCATTTGGCCAGTCTTCCCGACAGCATTGGCCTGGTCATCAAAAATTTTATCGGATCTGCTCTTGAGATCAGAGTTATATCATGGGATAAACAATAATGCCTTAACTTTTGTACAGCGAATATCAGCGCCAAACACTCTTTTTCGATTGATGAATAATTAAATTCTGCCCCCATTAATGTTCGACTTAGATAATAAAGAGCAGTCTCTTTTCCGGTTTCGTTTACCTGTGCTAACAAAGCACCCAAAGAATTTGTAGCTGCAGATGTATATAAGATAAGTGGCTTACCTTTCACTGGGGCTGTTAATACTGGTGGCTGTTTCAACAATTCCTTGATTGAGTCAAATGCATTTTGACAGGCGTGATCCCATATAAATTCTGTATCTTTCTTCATTAACCGAGAGAATGGCTGACATCTTCCTGCGAGATTTGAAATGAAACGACGAATGTATGCCAATTTTCCTTGTAAGCTTTTTAATTCTTTCAACGTTGTTGGCGGTGGCATATTTTGAATAGCTTTAATTTTTTCTGGATCAATCTCGATCCCTCTGTGTCGTACAACAAAGCCGAGGAATTTGCCAGAAGATACTCCAAATGCACACTTAGCAGGGTTCATTTTCAGTTGCTTCTTTCTGAGACGACGGAAGACTGATGCTAAATGTTCGCGGTGTTCTTGATGATCTCCCGACCTGACCACCAAGTCATCAACATAGCATTCGACATGTTTGTGCATCATATCTTGAAAAATATTTTTCATTGCCCTTTGATATGTTGCCCCAGCATTTTTGAGACCGAAAGGCATAACTTTATAACAATAAATTCCAAGCGGTGTTCTGAAAGCCGTTGCCTCTTCATCTTCGGGCGCCATCCTGATTTGATTATAACCTGCGTATCCGTCCATAAAAGACATAATAGCATACTGAGTAGTGCTATCAATTAATAATTCTGTTATTGGAAGGGGGAAGTCATCTTTTGGACATGCTTCATTCAGATCTCTGAAGTCGATGCACACTCTAATCTGCCCATTCTTCTTTTTCACTGGAACAATGTTTGATATCCACTTGGGATATTTAACTTCTCTGACGAATCCAACCTTTATTAATTTATTTACTTCTTTTTCGATTAATGGAATCAGGTCTGGGTGGAATCGCCTTTGAGCTTGTTTTACCGGTTTCTTTTCTTTGGAAATATTTAATCGATGCATTGCTACAGAGGGTTCCAATCCTGGCATCTCTTCATATGTCCAAGCGAAGACATCTTTATTTTCTCTGAGAAGCTGTCCATATTTCTCAAATTCCTGATCTGAAAGACTGACACTGATAAATGTGTTCCTTGGCTCTTCTACTGTCCCCAAATTTATTTCTCGCAAGCCATCTATTGTCGGCTGTCCTCCGTCTTCTATTTGTCTTGGAGCGTTTTCAGGACACTTAACTATCTTAGCATCTTGTTCTGACATCTGTTCGGCTGGAGTCATATCTACTGATACCATATTTACTGATGATTCTGCTCCTAATCCTTGGAATTTTCTCCGTTTCTCTTGATTGACTCCGAGAGGGATTTGAATTCCTTTCCCATAATTCAGTCCAGTGGGCTTGTCACAATCAAAACCCATATTTTTCATGATTTTCTTGCTTACTGCACTGTATTTTCTCAAATTCTGCGATGCTAACTCTCCATGATATATATTGCTTGTGTTTTCATTCTTCACCTCTGCTGCAACGTGGAACTTTATTGCTTCAGGATATTTAGCACTGGCTCTGACTTGAAATGTGCCTGGGGCAACTGCAAATGGCTTACATCTTTCGATATTGGGTAATGGCATCGTGTAATTGGACTGTAAGACTTTCAACTGTTCTGTTGACAACAATGTCAATGGTGGTTGTCCCGGCTGTCTTAGGCGCTTTGGTACAAAATAAAACTTTTTCCTTGCTCTTGTAGTCTCAGAAGACTCCGCCCTTTCTTCTCTAGCTTTATTTATTTGGACATCTTTCAAGATTCCTTTTCTATCATCATTTCCCGCTTCTTTGGAGAAACATTTATAATAGCTAGCATCCGCAAAGAAAGACTCAGCTTCTGTATATGGTTTCGCATCAGCTATTACTTTACACTGCATTCCATCCTTGTAATATTTGAAACATTGGTGTAGAGTAGAAGGTACAATATTGTACTGATGTATCCATGGCCTTCCCAAGAGAAGGTTATATGTCGTCACAGCATTTATAACGTGACATACAACAGAAGTGATTAATTCTCCTACTTCCAATGTTACTGTAATTTTACTGAGCGCGCGTTGTCCATCTTGATTAAACCCTTGTATCATCATTCCGCTGGGGCGCAAATCTGAACGGCGATAACCCAATTTAGTAATCATGGAGAGTGGCAAAAGATTCACTGCTGACCCATTGTCTATCATGATCCGTTTTATCTTCTTTTCACAAATATACCCTTCTATCATCAATGGCCTGTTATGTTCTGTTTCACCGATTAAATCATCATCAGAAAAAGATATCACTGGTAGACAATCCATTTTTTCCTTGCTTCTTTCATTCTTCATTTCTGTCAGTAAATTTTCTCTCACATCGTGATCAACCAGTGCTTGAATCAAACTCTGTCGAAACTCTTCTGATAACTTGAGCGCATCATAAATACTCAAACGTGCCGATATACCTTTCAAGTGACTAACTACATCGTAAGCCACTTTTGTCGATGTATCTTCATTTCTACTTCTATCCTTGATGTTCCGCTTTTCAGTCACTTCTTTCCTTATAATTTCTGCTTTTGCTTTATCGGACTTGTTATCTGCTTCCCTGATCGCAACGTAATCATTGTCGCATTTCTTATCGGACTTCGGTCTCCTTCTCTTTCATTTCTCGAGTCTTTTCTTGTATTGACAATACATTTATTGTCGCCCTTGTATTCTTTTCTTTGCTTTCGCTGGTTATTATATCTCCTCTATTTATCATTCGCTGTATGATGCACTTTAATGTGTAACAATTTTCTGTCGGATGTCCCACTAAACGATGATAACGGCAAAAGTTTCTTTCTCGGGTTCTTGTTACTTCTTCAGGGCGTTTCGGTTCCGGTAATTCCAGGGTGCCTGTTTTTAACAATTGTTGCATCATAGGCACCACGTCCTCTCTGTCAAACCCAAATCCTTCATGAGAATCGAGCATTCTAAGCTTTTTTCCACCGTATCGGTCCCTTGATTGATTCCAGTTTTCTTTTCCTTCTGGCCTTTTGTCTCTTGAGCCCTTCGCTTCTTGATTTTTCTTATCCCGATCGATGGTATTGACGGTTGTCCTGCCAGGTATTCTTCTGACAGTTTCATGATGAAATGCTGGCATCTTACGAGTCATTAATTCTAATGCATGGGCTTTGGTAGCCAAATCGCGGAAGGTTCCGATATCAGCGCTGGTGAGTCCGAACGCAATTCCTGTTTCCATAGAGTTCAGACACATTTTGACTTGTTCCTTTTCTTCCGGCAACTGCCTACACGATGCCCCCAGCGTCTTCCATCTGTCTATGAATTTTTCAACTGGTTCTCCTTCTCGCTGTCGCACTGAAGCCAATTCTGTGATACTAACATCGCGTTCTGATGAGAAAAAGTTTGACATGAAAGCATCTTGCATTTCTTCCCATGTGCGTATAGACCCTGGTGCTAAATTTGAATACCACCTGAAAGCTTTACTTGTCAACGATGATCCAAATAAGCGTAAACAGTATTGAGGTATTGTGGAGAAGTTTCCCATGCTGGTGATGAAATGCATCAGGTGTTCTTCTGGTGATCCTTCCCCATTAAATTTCTGGAAATCTGGATGTTTAAAATTGGCTGGAAACGGAACATCCTCTACCTCTCTCGGGTAGGGTGTTCGGTATCTGAAACGACCGGTATTCGCTCGCTCTCTTTCTATTCTGACTGCTTCTTCGACGACTTGTCTTACATCATCTTGTGTTATAGCTCTTGCTGCTGGAACTGATCCTCGTGATCCTATCTCTTGCGGACGAGAGCCTTCAGGTTGGTTCTCTTGTCCATTCGTTGCCCCCATCATGGGTGGAGCCACTATTTGGGCTACATTATGTGCCAGAGTTGCCAGAGCTTCTCTGAGGTTCCGGCATTCATCCATTAGCACTCTTTGTGCCTTTACCATTTGATCAACACGTTCTTCAGTAGATGGCCTATTTCCTTGACCCGTTTCTGCCATATATACTGCGGCCTCTTGACTGTTTGTCGAAGTCGTCTTTTGAGTAAAACGAGAATATGTTGACGTAACAGGACTTATAAAGAGGGGAGACATTGGAGTCTCGTTTGACTCTTGTGTACTTCTCGTGCTTTTAACCGATCGTGGTGATACAGTTATGGGCGAGCTTGTTTGAGGTGACACAAGCATCGGTGATCCTATCATTAGTGCTTTGCCTTTTTGCGATTCTGTCCATTTGGTCTTTGGAGCAACCAAAACTGGAAAATCATGCAACGAGAACTGCGAAGTAGCTTGTTCGGGGTAAATTGCCGGAGGAGCGAGCTCAGGTTTTCTTCTAGCTATGCTGCGCGTGACCGGTCCCTCAGTTCTTGGTATAAGTACTTTCGCTTTGCGGTTCTTTAAAGTCTTTGCTTTTGTCTTCTTGGACAGGACCAAAGTCCAATTCTCATCACTTTCTTGTGGTTGAGGTGAGACGGAAATAACTCCCACTGTTGCTTGAGTCGCTTTACGCCTGCTAGTAGTGCTTGCTTTCGTATGCTCAGGAGTTTGGTTCGGCGCATATTCAATTATAAATCCGGTAGTGGTGAATCGGAAGTTCACTTTTCTCGCAACGTTAGCCATTAACAATGTAGTGTGATTGAATTTGGGTACCTTCAATAACAAAACATTCATGAAATTAATATATGGAAAATTAAGTAAACTATCTTAGAGATGAAAGGGAGGATGTTCCCACTGAGAGTCGCCATTTTGGCGTCTAGAAGACGCCAAAAACAGTAATGAGAGTCTTGCAACTTTCCAATGTTAGTATTAAATAAGATATAATTCCCCAGCAGAGTCGCCATTTTGTTTCGATAAGAAAGCAAAAGTATTTGATTTGGGAATTATCTTATTTAATCATAACAATGAAATAATTACAGAAAACAATCATCACACTTCATTGATTCTGAATTCATTTACATCCTCAAGTATCCCTTGATTCTAAGATAGTTTACAAAGAATTCGTTACAAGTTACAGTTATCATAGTTAAATATAAATTTTAGCAGCATAACAGCGCCGTTCTCAATCATCACCCATGACTTAGGAGGAATGGATGAATTGACCAATAGTCTTCAAGAGGACGGAGATTCCGGCAGCATAACAACGCTATTTCAGTCATCTCCTGAAACTTAGGAGGAACACGCCTTTTCGTCGATGATTCTTCCTTTTCTCCTGAACAAGAAGAACCTGAAGACTTGAAGACTCGAGCCATTCTGACAGCATAACAGCCCGTTGCTGTTATAGACTGCCCAGCAGTCGGTTTGCGCGGGTCCGCGCAAACGATATGCTTTGCGCGGGTCCGCGCAAACTATCTCAGCCCTATGCTGCTTTGCGCGGATCAGCGTACAAACTTCAGGAGTCCAATACTCCTTTGCGCGCGGTCGCGCAAAGTGCAGGAGTCCAATACTCCGCACCTTCTGTCTTCTCTTTCGTCTTTCTTTCACTTCTGAAATCTTCCAACCCCTTTTGAGAGGAGGAACGGGGTATTTATAGACATTTTCTTCAATGGAAATCTCTGTTCTGGTCGATGTGGGACAAAATAATCAACCAACCCTTTTGATCCCAACATCATAATACTTTGCGCGGACACGCGCAAACTGTCATTCCCCCGCGCAAACTGTCTTCATTGACCCCTCGCGCAACCTATTCACTTTACGCGGTTTGGCGCAACTGTTTCACTTTGCGCGAATCCGCGCAAAGTGGTCTTGAAGCTGATTTCTTTATTTTCAAAATTGATTTCTTGATCTTTCTCATCTTCATTTCCTTGCTTATTTTATGCCTCAACACTACCCACATAAAAGACCCAATTCTTGGAGCTTCGTCTGCGCATACTTCTTGGCATTATATTACGGGGTGGCTTGGAGTTTATTTTCCCTGGACTTTTGAAGCTCCGGAACAAGCATATACTCATCCTTCTCACCTTCCACTCTGGTTCTTTCAGCAAAGAGCGATGGCAAAAAGGGCATATGAGTGGGTTGCCAACAAAATTCGGGATGATGATCAGATAAACTTCTTTCAGTTCCGCCTACATCGCTACACCCAAGATACAGATATGGTGGACAACGAAACACTTACTGCAGCAGAAAGAGCTTTCTTCTTTTCTATTCGCTCATGCAGTTTGCCTCTTCGGGAAGGGACAGAATTCTGGAGAGAACCTTACTACCCCAGTCGCTTTGCTCGTCAATTTGGTTATAATCAAACTGTACCACAAGACTGTGGGCTGGTTACCAGAAAAATGCGCTGCTATTTAGGCGCCCAAGTTGCAGAAATAGGTGCTATCTCTCCAATGAACCCTCTTGTGGTAACTTCACCAAAAGCACCCGCAATTCCATTGGTAGTGCAGAGAGTAGTGGCTCGTGAAATCATATTTCCCACAGAGACTACTGACTTGCCAACTCCGGCTACCAGAGATTCAAGTACGGAAGCTAGAGCACCATCTTTTGCTGATATGGTGGAATTGGGCCCTTCCATGACTCAGAGAGCTTCTCCTTCTATTAGTCGCATTCCTGTAACAGGTATACATATAGGCATTGATTATTTTACCCAATACTACCTATTTCATAATAGTATTTTAAATATTTTTCTTCTATTGCTATAGGAACTTATTCTTGCAGTGGCGCGGCCAGTTCTGATTCTGTGACCACTATTTCTGAATTGTCGTCTTTCGCGAAAATTCCTGTTCATAAAATGCTCATGGTGAAACATTCCTTGTTAGCCATAATCCATATCTTCAAAAATCCTGATCAATGGTTGGATTTGGATGTTGCCATAGAGATTTTGGAGAGTTCTGCCAAGATGGCCAGAATAAACATATCTCCTTTGCGGGATTCCCTCCTCAAATTTCGTGATTCAGTAATTTCTCTGGCGTCAGTAGAGAATGTCACAATCGCACCTGAAATTTTAGAATACAGGAAGCAGCTGACTTTATCTCAAGAACGAGTTTTTCTGTCGGCTTCATCGATTTCTAAACTTGAACAAGAGCGTATGATTCTTCAAGATCAACAAAGGCTTATATTGATGGAAAAGCGATTATCCAAGATCGTATTGCAGCTCTGAAGGAGGAAATCTCTCAACTGGAGAGAAGGAATCGTGAGCAATCCTTAGCCCTTCAAGATGTTGAAGAAAAGATACGAGCAAATGCTCAATCCATTGATATTGAAAAATCTGCACAACTTCAAGGAAAAGAAATGATCGCTTCTTGGAGGATAAGCTTACTGGCGTTCCTGATCAAGCAAGACTTATTTTGAAGAGAAATCTAAACATGATGCAGCTCAGGCACAATTGAAAGAAGATTTGCGCAGATATTCAGAAGCAGTGGGGATTACAGAAGATCTTTAAACATGTAATTTTGAACTTGTAATCTTTGCTTTCATGTTTCTTTTGGACATAATTTATTTGGCTTTTTGTTTTCATGTTTCTTCTTTTTTGGTTTTTTTGACATAATTTATTTAGCTTTACATATGTTTCATGATAGCATTTTGAGATGTTTATAATAGCATTTTTATATTGTATGTCATTTTCATATTGTATGTTTATACTTAATATTATTAGATTATATTTATACTCTATACAGTAATTTCATTACATCCTTTACAATTTCTAAACCTTTTATGCTTTGTTAGTGCGGGACTCTCTATGTGAGTATTTAGATTGGCGGTACTAAGTTTTGATTTAATTAGCCACACACAGTTTAAGCTCATGAGTAGTGGAGCGTGCGCACACACACAGTTTAAGCTCATGAGTAGTGGAGTATCTATGGGTCTTATGTGATGGCCACTGTAACTCTCTAGAGTTCTCTTTTGGGCTTCTCACTACCTTGAGCTCACGGTCACGGTCCATCAGAGGGGCCCATTGACGCTACCGGACGGTGAACTGTTGGTTTTACGCACAGGGTTGGCCACGGTAACTCTCTAGAGTTCGCAGGGCTCGCAAGGCTACCTTTGGGCACCAAATCTAGGGTCGCCAGTCCATCAATGAGTAGGTTTAAGCCCTTCCTCACGAGTTACTACTGAGATCAAACCCTAGACCTGGAGGGTCTTACGCACGGTTGGCATAAAGCTCGCACTGCGGCCCCTGTTTTCTTCGTCTGCAAGGTCGAGCCCATTCACAGGAGGGCATTTTCATCCGTTCCCCGTGACGCTGCCAGAAGCTATACAGACGGCATGGGAGTTACGGTGACTAGTCTTCGCGGATTTATGGCCTTTTAGGCTTTGAATCCTTGACTTCGTCAGCTGCCCGCATGGGTGCGCACGATGGTCTTCGCGGGCTTTTTAGGGCCACTGACTCCTCGCCGCTGCCCGAATGGCGATCTTCATAAGTCTTATGTATAGTTGGCCGGCTCTTTTAGAGCTTGATCCTTTGAGAGCATTTTTTTTTTTTTTATTTTTTTTTTTTTTTTTTTTTTTTTACGAGCTTGATCTTTTTTGATTTGGCTCAATTTGGCTCTTTTAGGATTTGGATTGGCTATACTGCATCTTTGATTGTTATTGATGTATCTTTGCTTTTGATAATATCTTCAAGAATATCCGTGCCTTGTAAGGCAATAATATTTACCTTCAAGAAGGTCTGTGTCTTGTGAGGCAATAATATTTATCTTCAATCTTTAAGAAGATCCATGCCTTGTGAGGCGATATATATATATATATATATATATATATATATATATATATATATATATATATATATATATATATATATATATATATATATCATCATCTGTAAAATATGGTAGATATTTTCGAAATATCTTAAGAAGACCCATGCCTTGTAAGGCAGAATATTTTCAGCTTAAAAATATCTTCAAGAGAATCCATGCCTTGTAAGGCCTGATATTTCTAGCTTAAATGATATCTTCAAGAGAATCTTCGAGATGATATTAACTTTGTCAATCTTATTTGATGATGATGGTGATCATATATATATTTTTCAGATTCGATGCTTGATAATTGACATGTTTGTGAACTTTTTCTTCATAGTTTCTTTTTGTTGCCATATAGACATGATTTTATTCATCCTTGCCCCCTTTTGATACAGAATCATTATGCCGATAATATTCGGGGTCAAAATCAGCATGTCTATCTTCAGGGTAGTATCTTTTGATGAAACGGGCGTTGACAGGTATACTGATACCCTGTCCCTCTTGATTTGTGATTCTATATGCCCCATTGGAGTATACTTCTTTTACTACATATGGACCGTCCCATTTAGGCTCGAACTTGCCCCCTGTCCGGCGAGTGACCACTATAGGTCTTTTCAACATTAACACCATATCCCCTTTTTTGAAAGAGCGGTATTTAACCTGTTTATCAAAGGCAGCCGATATTCTGGCCTGATATGACTGCAACCGCTGCTGAGCTGCAAGACGCTTCTCATCGAGCAAATCTAATTCTTTTAGCCTTATTTTTGCATTTTCATCATCTGTTATAGACTGATGTACTGCTATCTGGAGTGATGCCACCTGCATTTCAATTGGGATAACTGCCTCTATACCATAGATTAATGAATACGGTGTCGCCCCTGTTGCTGTACGATGGGTAGTTCTGTAGGCCCATAATGCTTCTTGTAACTTTTCATCCCAATCGCGTTTATTGCCTGTCACCGTTTTTTTCATTATTTTGATGATCGTTTTGTTAAACGCCTCTGCTAGTCCATTGGCCGGAGGATAATAAGGTGTTGAAAAAGAATGCTGGATGCCAAACTTCTGACATAACTTTTCCATGCCTCTATTTTTAAAAGGGGTACCATTATCAGTGACGATCTTTTTCGGAATACCATGACGGTATATTATAGCATGCCGGATGAAATTGACCACATCTTTCTCTTTAACATTACGCAAGGCGACTGCTTCGGTCCATTTGGAGAAATAGTCTGTTGCTGCCAAGATATACTGTTTTCCTTTTGATGAAGGGGGATTTATAGGACCAATCACGTCGAGTCCCCATGCTGAAAAAGGCCAGGAAGCAACAAACTGATGTAATTCTTCTGGAGGAACATGTATTACATCTCCGTGTATTTGACATTCGTGACACCGCTTTGCATATTTATTGCATCTTTGAACATAGTAGGCCAATAATAACCCATTAGATGCACTCTATGGCATAAATTTCGGCCGGCTTGATGTGCTCCACATTCACCTGAATGTGCTTCCCGTAGTATTTGGTTTGCTTCTTGCTTGTCTAAGCATCTTAGTAGCATTCCATTGTAAGATTTTCTATACAATACTTCACTACATATGACAAATTTGCCTAATCGCTGCTTAATCTGCTGCTTTTGCGCATTATCTTCTGGCAAGATATCATACTTTAGATAATCAACGAAAGGCTGACGCCAATCGTCTATCGTTACTTCTAGACAAGATATAGGAAACATTTCTACAGTTTCTTCGATAACTTCTGCAGACGGTAGGAATCTTCTTTCTTCTATAGTTACCTGAAGAGGACTTCGTTTTGTGCAGGACAGAGCTGCTGCCAGACCGGCTAAAGCATCTGCTTTTGTATTCTCTGACCGCGGTATGTGTTTAATTTCCACATGAGAAAACTGTTCAAGCAACCGTTGTGCCTTCCGATAATAGGATAGGAGTTCTTCTTTCCTTACTTCAAATTCGGTTGTCAATTGATTTATAACCAATTTAGAATCTCCAAAGATATGCAATAATTTTATTTCCATTTGCTGGGCTATTTCCATTCCGATGATAAGAGCTCTGTATTCAGCTTCATTGTTTGTGCATGCAGTGCCCAATGTGAAGGAATATGGTAATAAATCGCCTTGAGGTGTAATGAATATTATTCCTGCCCCCGCTCCCGATATTCGAGCAGCACCATCAAAATACATTTGCCAAAGATTCTGAGATTCAGCCAACATAACCTGTTCATCTGGAAATTCGTCATTAATTTCTTCACTTTCTGCTATAGGATGTGCTGCGAGGAAATCTGCCATAACTTGTCCTTTTACTGCTTTCGCCGGTTTATATGAAATAGTATATTCTGACAGCAATAACATCCACTTGGCTAGTCTTCCTGACAACATTGGCCTGGTCATCAAAAATTTTATCGGATCTGCTCTTGAGATTAGAGTTATATCATGGGAGAGACAATAATGCCTTAACTTTTGTACAGCGAATATCAGTGCCAAACACTCTTTTCGATCGAGGAATAATTGCATTCTGCCCCCATTAATGTTCGGCTTAGATAATAAAGAGCAGTCTCTTTTCCGGCTTCGTTTACCTGTGCTAACAAAGCACCCAAAGAATTTGTAGCTGCAGATGTATATAAGATAAGTGGCTTACCTTTCACTGGAGCTGTTAACACCGGCGGCTGTTTCAACAATTCCTTGATTGAGTCAAAGGCATTTTGACAGGCGTGATCCCATACAAATTCTGTGTCTTTCTTCATTAACCGAGAAAATGGCTGACATCTTCCTGCGAGATTTGAAATGAAACGACGAATGTATGCCAATTTTCCTTGTAAGCTTTTTAATTCCTTCAACGTTGTTGGCGGCGGCATATTTTGAATAGCTTTAATTTTTTCTGGATCAATCTCGATCCCTCTGTGTCGTACAACAAAGCCTAGGAACTTTCCAGAAGATACTCCAAATGCACACTTAGCAGGGTTCATTTTCAATTGCTTCTTTCTGAGACGACGGAAGACTGATGCTAAATGTTCGCGGTGTTCTTGATGATCTCCCGACCTGACCACCAAGTCATCAACATAGCATTCGACATGTTTATGCACCATATCTTGAAAAATATTTTTCATTGCCCTTTGATATGTTGCCCTAGCATTTTTGAGACCGAAAGGCATAACTTTATAACAATAAATTCCAAGCGGTGTTCTGAAAGCCGTTGTCTCTTCATCTTCGGGCGCCATCCTGATTTGATTATAACCTGCGTATCCGTCCATAAAAGACATAATAGCATACTGAGTAGTGCTATCAATTAATAATTCTGTTATCGGGAGGGGGAAGTCATCTTTTGAACATGCTTCATTCAGATCTCTGAAGTCAATGCACACTCTAATCTGCCCATTCTTCTTTTTCACTGGAACAATGTTTGATATCCACTTGGGATATTTAACTTCTCTGATGAATCCAACCTTTATTAATTTATTTACTTCTTTTTCGATTAATGGAATCAGGTCTGGGTGGAATCGCCTTTGAGCTTGCTTTACTGGTTTCTTTTCTTTAGAAATATTTAATCGATGCATTGCTACAGAGGGTTCCAATCCTGGCATTTCTTCATATGTCCAAGCGAAGACATCTTTATTTTCTCTGAGAAGCTGGCCATATTTCTCAAATTCCTGATCTGAAAGACTGACACTGATAAATGTGTTCCTTGGCTCTTCTGCTGTCCCCAAATTTATTTCTCGCAAGCCATCTATCGTCGGCTGTCCTCCGTCTTCTATTTGTCTTGGAGCGTTTTCAGGACATTTAACTATCTTAGCATCTTGTTCTGATATCTGTTTGGCTGGAATCATATTTACTGATGATTCTGCTCCAATCCTTGGAATTTTCTCCGTTTTTCTTGATTAACTCCGAGAGGGATTTGAATTCCTTTCCCATGGTTCAATCCAGTGGGCTTGTCACAATCAAAACCCATATTTCTCATGATTTTCTTGCTTACTGCACTGTATTTTCCCAAATTCTGCGGTGCTAACTCTCCATGATATATTGCTTGTGTTTTCATTCTTCACTTCTGCTGCAACGTGGAACTTTATTGCTTCAGGATATTTAGCACTGGCTCTGACTTGAAATATGCCTGGGGCGGCTGCAAATGGCTTACATCTTTCGATATTGGGTAAAGGCATCGTGTAATTGGACTGTAAGACTTTCAACTGTTCTGTTGACAATAATGTCAACGGCGGTTGTCCAGGTTGTCTCAGGCGTTTTGGTATAAAATAAAACTTTTTCCTTGCTCCTGTAGTCTCAGAAGACTCCGCCCTTTCTTCTCTAGTTTTATTTATTTGGACATCGTTCAAGATTCCCTTTCTATCATCATTTCCCGCTTTGGAGAAACATTTATAATAGCTAGCATCCGCAAAGAAAGACTCAGCTTCTGTATATGGTTTCGCATCAGCTATTACTTTACACTGCATTCCATCCTTGTAGTATTTGAAACATTGGTGTAGAGTAGAAGGTACAATATTGTACTGATGTATCCATGTATCCATGGCCTTCCCAAGAGAAGGTTATATGTCGTCACAGCATTTATGACGTGACATATAACAGAAGTGATTAATTCTCCCACTTCCAATGTTATTGTAATTTTACCGAGCGCGCGTTGTCCATCTTGATTAAACCCTTGTATCATCATTCCGCTGGGGCGTAAATCTGAACGGCGATAACCCAATTTAGTAATCATGGAGAGTGGCAAAAGATTAACTGCTGACCCATTGTCTATCATGATCCGTTTTATCTTCTTTTCACAAATGTACCCTTCTATCATCAATGGCCTGTTATGTTCTGTTTCACCAATTAAATCATCATCAGAAAAAGATATCACTGGTAGACAATCCACCTTTTCCATGCTTCTTTCATTCTTCATTTCTGTCAGTAAAGTTTCTCTCACATCGTGATCAGCCAGTGCTTGAATCAGACTCTGTCGAAACTCTTCTGATAACTTGAGTGCATCATAAATACTCAAACGTGCGGATATACCTTTCAAGTGACTAACTACATCGTAAGCCACTTTTGTCGATGTATCTTCATTTCTACTTCTATCCTTGATGTTCCGCTTTTCAGTCACTTCTTTCCTTATAATTTCTGCTTTTTGCTTTATCGGACTCGTTATCTGCTTCCTGATCGCAACTGTTTCGACAAGAAAACAAAAGTATTTGATTTGGGAATTATCTTATTCAATCATAACAATGAAATAATTACAGAAACAATCATCACACTTCATTGATTCTGAATTCATTTACATCCTCAAGTATCCCTTGATTCTAAGATAGTTTACAAAGAATTCGTTACAAGTTACAGTTATCGTAGTTAAATATAAATTTCGGCAGCATAACAGCGCCGATCTCAATCATCTCCTATGACTTAGGAGGAATGGATGAATTGACCAATAGTCTTCAAGAGGACGGAGATTCCGGCAGCATAACAGCGCTATTTCAGTCATCTCCTGAAACTTAGGAGGAACACGCCTTTTCGTCGATGATTCTTCCTTTTCTCCTGAACAAGAAGAACCTGAAGACTTGAAGACTCGAGCCATTCTGACAGCATAACAGCCCATTGCTGTTATAGACTGCCCAGCAGTTGGTTTGCGCGGATCCGCGCAAACGATATGCTTTGCGCGGGTCCGCGCAAACTATTTCAGCTCTATGCTGCTTTGCGCAGATCAGCGCGCAAACTTCAGGAGTCCAATACTCATTTGCGCGCGGTCGTGCAAAGTGCAGGAGTCCAATACTCCACACCTTCTGTCTTCTCTTTCGTCTTTCTTTCACTTCTGAAATCTTTCAACCCCTTTTGAGAGGAGGAACGGGGTATTTATAGACATTTTCTTCAATGGAAATCTCTGTTCTGGTCTATGTGGGACAAAATAATCAACCAACCTTTTTGATCCCACCGTCATATACTTTGGGCGGATACGCGCAAACGATATGCTTTGCGCGGTCTCGCGCAAACCATCAGTCCCCGCGCAAACTATCTTCATAATCCCCCGCGCAAACCGTTCACTTTGCGCGGTCTGGCGCAACCATTTCACTTTGCACGGACCCGCGCAAAGTGGTCTTTGAAGCTGATTTCTTGATCTCTCAAATTGATTTCTTGATTTTTCTCGTCTTCACTTCCTTGCTTATTTTATGCCTCAACAGATGCCCCCTTGATCCGTTCTTTATTTTTTTCAAAAATCAAAGAAAAGGATCAACCAGTTATTTTCTGCAGGGTTTGCGCGACCCCGCGCAAAGCTCTGGTCGAGTACCGTACTCGGCCATAAAGGCTATAAATAGTCCAACTACTTAGTCATTTTTACGAACCGTTCTCTGCTGAAACTCTGCTCTGGCGATTTTCTTCCGCGCAAACCTCCCACTTTGCGCGACCCCGCGCAAACCGTTTCACTTTGCGCGATTTTCTTTTGAACTTGAAGTTTTTCCGTGCAAACTGTATACTTTGCTCGACCTCGCGCAAAGTACTCTGTACTTAGCCAATTTTTCTTTTTTTGAACTGTCTTCCAACACTTAGCCATTTTCTCTCTTCTTCCTTTCTTACTTCCTTTATCTTACTTTCATGGCTCGTGTTAAACAAACGGCTCGTCTTGTAACTCCTTCTGATTCTCCTTCTTCTGATCAGCCTCCTACTAAGCGGACAAAGACCACTTCCAGAAATCCCGCTTACTTCAAAGAACCTGTTCTTCCCACTTTCGACTTTTCTGACCATATTAGATCTTTACCTTCCCCCATTCACAGATCTATATCTTTGGGAGACATCAAATGTCCGCCTAAGCATGGCAGAGAGTATGACTGGGATGAATGGTTGAAGACCACTGCTCATATTCGGACTGACAGTGAGAGAGCACCTCTCCGTGAAGATACTCCTCCTGCTTCTCGCCCAAAGAAAATTCATCGCAATAAGGCGAAAGATTTTGCAGAAAAGATCAAGGAACACAAGAAGAAGAGGCTTCAGAACTCGTGGGACTCAGTACGAGTTGTCGAAGGTATTATGAAGTTTGATAATCCTCATGCAGAGGGCATGACAATCATTCCGATCAAGGTATATCGCCATCAGTCCATGCTAGACTGCAAGTCCAAAGATTACGTCCATGGTGAGAGATTAATGTATACTGAATCATGGACTTCAAGAGAGCCCCGAATCCTGGAGGGAACTATTCAAACTCAGAAACCGCGACAGAGGATAGGAGAAGTTCATCTCATGATCTTCTTAACTCCTTTCCACAGTCCTCATGATCTCTTTCCTTCTCATTTTTATGAGACGGTGCGACAACGCTTCAGAGATCGGGAGCAACTCTGGGGACAGGCAGAATTCCGCATCAAAGGCTTGTTAACTGCTCGTCGATACTATTCTGAATGGGCGGAGGCTATATTGCTGAAGCATACGAGCACTCTTGCAAAGATCAGCCTTTATGATGCAATAGAAGTGACCTCCAATACTTCTATAGGGAACCCAATATTCTGAAAGGCTTCCTTGAATACTGGTCGCCTACAACCAACACCTTCCATCTTCCTTATGGTGAAATGAGCATATCTCTTTGGGACCTTCATCGCATAGCCGGTCTCACAATAACAGGCAAATTCTATGATGAATTCATTCCGACAAACAGAGAATTGGCCTTCGTATCTTCTCCAGACCGCAAGCCTTCCATTTCTGAGACTACTATAGAGTTATTCAAAGAGATGGGCAAATTTCCCAACATCCACAAAATTCCCCCTCTTCAA
This sequence comes from Magnolia officinalis, assembly GCA_021015155.1. Taxonomy (NCBI): domain Eukaryota; kingdom Viridiplantae; phylum Streptophyta; class Magnoliopsida; order Magnoliales; family Magnoliaceae; genus Magnolia; species Magnolia officinalis. The sequence continues at coordinate 13,685 of JAJHSJ010001478.1, read as the reverse complement.
TGGCTAGCACATTTTTCTAGGGGTCTCAGGTATTTACCAATCCAACAACTGATCTTCCTCCTTGTATTCTTGCTATTTAGCCATTCTTGCATATTAACCTCCTTATTTTCTTTGAAGGTTTCGCGACTGCCACTCTAAAGAACTAACGAAGCTTCGAGATGCAATAAGAAGAAAGCCAGAATATAGTTCTTTTGGAGAGCTTGCAGCGTTCTTGGCTTACTGGCTAAGCTTGGTCGTATTGCCTAGTTCCAAGTGGGCAGATGTTGTTCGTCCCAGTGTCTTCGTTGTGGCTGGTGCTTTAGCGGAGGGCCATAAATATTCTCTTGCTCCTCCCGTATTATGTTCTATCTACAGGGCTCTTGGAGAAGTAGCTACCCACATAAAAGACCCAATTCTTGGAGCTTCGTCTGCGCATACTTCTTGGCATTATATTACAGGGTGGCTTGGAGTTTATTTTCCCTGGACTTTTGAAGCTCCGGAACAAGCATATACTCATCCTTCTCACCTTCCACTCTGGTTCTTTCAGCAAAGAGCGATGGCAAAAAGGGCATATGAGTGGGTTGCCAACAAAATTCGGGATGATGATCAGATAAACTTCTTTCAGTTCCGCCTACATCGCTACACCGAAGATACAGATATGGTGGACAACGAAACACTTACTGCGGCAGAAAGAGCTTTCTTCTTTTCCATTCGCTCATGTAGTTTGCCTCTTCGGGAAGGGACAGAATTCTAGAGAGAACCTTACTACCCCAGTCGCTTTGCTCGTCAATTTGGTTATGATCAAACTGTACAACAAGACTGCGGGCTGGTTACCAGAAAAATGCGCTGCTATGGAACTGGTCCTCTTAACTGGGCCATGATATGGAAACAGTTGCTGAATGGTTCCGTTGGATCCCTTTTCATAATTCCAAGCTGTGATCGCATAGTCCGTACATCATATAGCTGGATGCGATGGTGGGATCATCAATCATACCTGGTTGCTAAATGCTTGCCAGTGGATTCTTCTATCTTTCTTCATCCGCCCAGGCTAAAGGGCAGAAATTTAGAGAGCGGAATTGGCTATATTCCGAAAAAGAGCCATGCATCTCATCCCGGAGAAATTTGTAGGAAGATATCATTGGAAGATCCCATTCGTGAAATCAAGCCATCAATACTTTGGATGGCTGGTTTGCTCACGGAGATCTGAGAGAATTCGAGAAATCTCGTCGGGACTCTTCATACCAAGCCGCAGACGATGCTGTAGGTACATCTTCTCCAATTCCTGCAGAGACTGCAGCGGTTCAAGAAGGACCAGCTATTGGTACTTCCGTATCTCCTCCACAACCCCTTGGTCCTAGTCCATCTTCTCCGATGACTAGATCAAGAACGCGTTTGCAAACATCATCCCATATTCCTTCCGAAATGACTCGTCAAGCATTTGCTTCCCCTATGGTCCAAGAGTCTGCACCGGAGAGCAGCAAACCCATTTCTTACAAAGGGAAGCAGGTTATTATTGAAGAGGTTGACGAAGAAAATTTGGAAGATGAAAGTTCAGCTTCATCATCAGATACAACTGAATCTTCACAATACGAAGACAGCGAAGATAGCGATAGTGGTGAAGATAAAGATGATGACTTTGAAGAAGGTGAAGTTGATATTGGCGAAGAAGAGGAAACAGCTGTGAAAGAAGCTGAGATGGAATCTTCCCCTGTAATTGCTAAGACTTTCCCTGGCGCCAATGTTCCTGCTAAATCTCCTGCAGCTGAGAAAGATGATGAGGATCTTTTAGATTATGGAGAATATGGGTATTCACCAGGTAAAGGAAACTTTCATATACATATTTTTATTTTAACAACTATATATATATATTTTTAATCATTGCGTCTTCCTTTTTAGGCACCCAAGTTGCAAAAATAGGTGCTATCTCTCCAATGAACCCTCTTGTGGTAACTTCACCAAAAGCACCCGCAATTCCATTGGTAGTGCAGAGAGTAGTAGCTCGTGAAATCATATTTCCCACAGAGACTACTGACTTGCCAACTCTGGCTACCAGAGATTCAAGTACGGAAGCTAGAGCACCATCTTTTGCTGATATGGTGGAATTGGGCCCTTCCATGACTCAGAGAGCTTCTCCTTCTATTAGTCGCATTCCTGTAACAGGTATACATATAGGCATTGATAATTTTACCCAATACTACCTATTTCATAATAGTATTTTGAATATTTTTCTTCTTTTGCTATAGGAACTTATTCTTGCAGTGGCGCGGCCAGTTCTGATTCTGTGACCACTATTTCTGAATTGTCGTCTTTCGCGAAAATTCCTGTTCATAAAATGCTCATGGTGAAACATTCCTTGTTAGCCATAATCCATATCTTCAAAAATCCTGATCAATGGTTGGATTTGGATGTTGCCATAGAGATTTTGGAGAGCTCTGCCAAGATGGCCAGAATAAACATATCTCCTTTGCGGGATTCCCTCCTCAAATTTCGTGATTCAGTAATTTCTCTGGCGTCAGTAGAGAATGTCACAATCGCACCTGAAATTTTAGAATACAGGAAGCAGCTGACTTTATCTCAAGAACAAGTTTTTCTGTCGGCTTCATCGATTTCTAAACTTGAACAAGAGCGTATGATTCTTCAAGATCAACAAAAGGCTTATATTGATGGAAAAGCGACTATCCAAGATCGTATTGCAGCTCTGAAGGAGGAAATCTCTCAACTGGAGAGAAAGCATCATGAGCAATCCTTAGCCCTTCAAGATGTTGAAGAAAAGATACGAGCAAATGCTCAATCCATTGATATTGAAAAATCTGCATTCAAGGAAAAGAAATGATCGCTTCTTTGGAGGATAAGCTTACTGGCGTTCCTGATCAAGCAAGACTTATTTTTGAAGAGAAATCTAAACATGATGCAGCTCATGCACAATTGAAAGAAGATTTGCGCAGATATTCAGAAGCAGTGGGGATTACAGAAGATCTTTAAACATGTATTTTGAACATGTAATCTTTGCTTTCATGTTTCTTTTGGACATAATTTATTTGGCTTTCTGCTTTCATGTTTCTTCTTTTTTGGTTTTGTTTTGCATAATTTATTTAGCTTTACATATGTTTCATGATAGCATTTTGAGATGTTTATAATAGCATTTTATATTGTATGTCATTTTCATATTGTATGTTTATACTTAATATTATTAGATTATATTTATACTTTATACAGTAATTTCATTACATCCTTTACAATTTCTAAACCTTTTATGCTTTGTTAGTGCGGGACTCTCTATGTGAGTATTTAGATTGGCGGTACTAAGTTTGATTTAATTAGCCACACACAGTTTAAGCTCATGAGTAGTGGACGTGCGCCACACACAGTTTAAGCTCATGAGTAGTGGAGCGTGCGCACACACACAGTTTAAGCTCATGAGTAGTGGAGCATTTATGGGTCTTATGTGATGGCCACTGTAACTCTCTAGAGTTCTCTTTTGGGCTTCTCACTGCCTTGAGCTCACGGTCACGGTCCATCAGAGGGGCCCATTGACGCTACCGGACGGTGAACTGTTGGTTTTACGCACAGGGTTGGCCACGGTAACTCTCTAGAGTTCGCAGGGCTCGCAAGGCTACCTTTGGGCACCAAATCTAGGGTCGCCAGTCCATCAATGAGTAGGTTTAAGCCCTTCCTCACGAGTTACTACTGAGATCAAACCCTAGACCTGGAGGGTCTTACGCACGGTTGGCATAAAGCTCGCATTGCGGCCCCTGTTTTCTTCGTCTGCAAGGTCGAGCCCATTCACAGGAGGGCATTTTCATCCGTTCCCGTGGCGCTGCCAGAAGCTATACAGACGGCATGGGAGTTACGGTGACTAGTTTTTGCGGATTTATGGCCTTTTAGGCTCTGAATCCTTGACTTCGTCAGCTGCCCGCATGGGTGCGCACGATGGTCTTCGCGGGCTTTTTAGGGCCACTGACTCCTCGCCGATGCCCGAATGACGATCTTCATAGGTCTTATGTATAGTTGGCCGGCTCTTTTAGAGCTTGATCCTTTGAGAGCATTTTTTTTTTTTTTTTACGAGCTCGATCTTTTTTAATTTGGCTCAATTTGGCTCTTTTAGGATTTGGCTTGGCTATACTGCCTCTTTGATTGTTATTGGTGTATCTTTGCTTTTGATAATATCTTCAAGAATATCCGTGCTTTGTAAGGCAATAATATTTACCTTCAATCTTCAAGAAGATCCATGCCTTGTGAGGCGATAATATATATATATATATATGATCATCATCATTTGCAAAATATGGTAGATATTTTCGAAATATCTTTAAGAAGACCCATGCCTTGTAAGGCAGAATATTTTCAGATTAAATAATATCTTCAAGAGAATCCATGCCTTGTAAGGCCTGATATTTCCAGCTTAAATGATATCTTCAAGAGAATCTTCGAGATGATTAACTTTGTCAATCTTATTGATGATGATGATGATCATATATATATTTTTAGATTCGATGCCGATAATTGACATGTTTGTGAACTTTTTCTTCATAGTTTTTTTTGTTGCCATATAGACATGATCTTATTCATCCTTGCCCCCTTTTGATACAGAATCATTATGCCGATAATATTCGGGGTCAAAATCAGCATGTCTATCTTCAGGGGTAGTATCTTTTGATGAACGAGCGTTGACAGGTATACTGATACCCTGTCCCTCTTGATTTGCGATTCTATATGCCCCATTGGAGTATATTTCTTTTACTACATATGGACCGTCCCATTTAGGCTCGAACTTGCCCCCTGTCCGGCGAGTGACCACTATAGGTCTTTTCAACATTAACACCATATCCCCTTTTTTGAAAGAGCGGTATTTAACCTGTTTATCAAAGGCAGCCGATATTCTGGCCTGATATGACTGCAACCGCTGCTGGGCTGCAAGACGCTTCTCATCGAGCAAATCTAATTCTTTCAGCCTTATTTTGCATTTTCATCATCTGTTATAGACTGATGTACTGCTATCCGGAGTGATGCCACCTGCATTTCAATTGGGATAACTGCCTCTATACCATAGATTAACGAATACGGTGTCGCCCCTGTTGCTGTACGATGGGTAGTTCTGTAGGCCCATAATGCTTCTTGTAACTTTTCATCCCAATCGCGTTATTGCCGTCACCGTTTTTTTCATTATTTTGACGATCGTTTTGTTAAACGCCTCTGCTAGTCCATTGGCCGGAGGATAATAAGGTGTTGAAAAAGAATGCTGGATGTCAAACTTCTGACATAACTTTTCCATGCCTCTATTTTTAAAAGGGGTACCATTATCAGTGACGATCTTTTCGGAATACCATGACGGTATATTATAGCATGTCGGATGAAATTGACCACGTCTTTCTCTTTAACATTACGCAAGGCGACTGCTTCGGTCCATTTGGAGAAATAGTCTGTTGCTGCCAAGATATACTGTTTTCCTTTTAATGAAGGGGGATTTATAGGACCAATCACGTCGAGTCCCCATGCTGAAAAAGGCCAGGAAGCAACAGACTGATGTAATTCTTCTGGAGGAACATGTATTACATCTCCGTGTATTTGACATTCGTGACATCGCTTTGCATATTCTATTGCATCTTTGAACATAGTAGGCCAATAATAACCCATTCGATGCACTCTATGGCACAAATTTGGCCGGCTTGATGTGCTCCACATTCACCTGAATGTGCTTCCCGCAGCATTGGTTTGCTTCCTGCTTGTCTAAGCATCTTAGCAGCTTTCCATTGTAAGATTTTCTATACAATACTTCACTACATATGAAAATTTGCCTGATCGCTGCTTAATCTGCTGCTTTTGCGCATTATCTTCTGGCAAGATATTATACTTTAGATAATCAACGAAAGGCTGACGCCAATCGTCTATCATTACTTCCAGACAAGATATAGGAAACATTTCTACGGTTTCTTCGATAACTTCTGCAGACGGCAGGAATCTTCTTTCTTCTATAGTTACCTGAAGAGGACTTCGTTTTGTGCAGGACAGAGCTGCTGCTAAACCGGCTAAAGCATCTGCTTTTGTATTCTCCGACCGCGGTATGTGTTTAAATTTCCACATGAGAAAACTGTTCAAGCAACCGTTGTGCCTGCCGATAATAGGATAGGAGTTCTTCTTTCCTTACTTCAAATTCGGTTGTCAATTGATTATAACCAATTTAGAATCTCTGAAGATATGCAATAATTTTATTTCCATTTGCTGGGTTATTTCCATTCCGATGATAAGAGCTCTCTGTATTCAGCTTCATTGTTTGTGCATGCAGTGCCCAATGTGAAGGAATATGGTAATAAATCACCTTGAGGTGTAATGAATATTATTCCTGCCCCCGTTCCCGATATTCGAGCAGCACCATCAAAATACATTTGCCAAAGATTCTGAGATTCAGCCAACATAACCTGTTCATCTGGAAATTCGTCATTAATCTCTTCATTTTCTGCTATAGGATGTGCTGCGAGGAAATCTGCCATAGCTTGTCCTTTTACTGCTTTCGCCGGTTTATATGTAATAGTATATTCTGACAGCAATAACATCCACTTGGCTAGTCTTCCTGACAACATTGGCCTGGTCATCAAAAATTTTATTGGATCTGCTCTTGAGATTAGAGTTATATCATGGGAGAGACAATAATGCCTTAACTTTTGTACAGCGAATATCAGTGCCAAACACTCTTTTTCGATCGAGGAATAATTGCATTCTGCCCCCATTAATGTTCGGCTTAGATAATAAAGAGCAGTCTCTTTTCCGGCTTCGTTTATCTGTGCTAACAAAGCACCCAAAGAATTTGTAGCTGCAGATGTATATAAGATAAGTGGCTTACCTTTCACTGGAGCTGTTAACACCGGCGGCTGTTTCAACAATTCCTTGATTGAGTCAAAGGCATTTTGACAGGCGTGATCCCATATAAATTCTGTGTCTTTCTTCATTAACCGAGAAAATGGCCGACATCTTCCTACGAGATTTGAAATGAAACGACGAATGTATGCCAATTTTCCTTGTAAGCTTTTTAATTCCTTCAACGTTGTTGGCGGCGGCATATTTTGAATAGCTTTAATTTTTTCTGGATCAATCTCGATCCCTCTGTGTCGTACAACAAAGCTGAGGAACTTTCCAGAAGATACTCCGAATGCACACTTAGCAGGGTTCATTTTCAATTGCTTCTTTCTGAGACGACGGAAGACCGATGCTAAATGTTCGCGGTGTTCTTGATGATCTCCCGACCTGACCACCAAATCATCAACATAGCATTCGACATGTTTATGCATCATATCTTGAAAAATATTTTTCATTGCCCTTTGATATGTTGCCCCAGCATTTTTGAGACCGAAAGGCATAACTTTATAACAATAAATTCCAAGCGGTGTTCTGAAAGCCGTCGCCTCTTCATCTTCGGGTGCCATCCTGATTTGATTATAACCCGCGTATCCGTCCATAAAGGACATAATAGCATACTGAGTAGTGCTATCAATTAATAATTCTGTTATCGGGAGAGGGAAGTCATCTTTTGGACATGCTTCATTAGATCTCTGAAGTCGATGCATACTCTAATCTGCCCATTTTTCTTTTTCACCGGAACAATGTTTGATATCCACTTAGGATATTTAACTTCTCTGATGAATCCACCTTATTAATTTATTTACTTCTTTTTCGATTAATGGAATCAGGTCTGGGTGGAATCGCCTTTGTGCTTGCTTACTGGTTTCTTTTCTTTGGAAATATTTAATCGATGCATTGCTACAGAGGGTTCCAACCCTGGCATTTCTTCATATGTCCAAGCGAAGACGTCTTTATTTTCTCTGAGAAGCTGGCCATATTTCTCGAATTCCTGATCTGAAAGACTGACACTAATAAATGTGTTCCTTGACTCTTCTGCTGTCCCCAAATTTATTTCTCGCAAGTCATCTATCGTCGGCTGTCCTCCGTCTTCTATTTGTCTTGGAGCATTTTCAGGGCACTTAACTACCTTAGCATCTTGTTCTGACATCTGTTCGGTTGGAGTCATATCTACTGATACCATATTTACTGATGATTTTGCTCCTAATCCTTGGAATTTTCTCCGTTTCTCTTGATTGACTCCGAGAGGGATTTGAATTCCTTTCCCATGATTCAGTCCAGTGGGCTTGTCACAATCAAAACCCATATTTTCATGATTTTCTTGCTTACTGCACTGTATTTTCTCAAATTCTGCGGTGCTAACTCTCCATGATATAATTGCTTGTGTTTTCATTCTTCACCTCTGCTGCAACGTGGAACTTTATTGCTTCAGGATATTTAGCACTGGTTCTGACTTGAAATGTGCCTGGGGTGACTGCAAATGGCTTACATCTTTCGATATTGGGTAAGGGCATCGTGTAATTGGACTGTAAGACTTTCAACTGTTCTGTCAACAACAATGTCAACGGCGGTTGTCCAGGTTGTCTCAGGCGCTGTGGTACAAAATAAAACTTTTTCCTTGCTCCTGTAATCTCAGAAGACTCCGCCCTTTCTTCTCTAGCTTTATTTATTTGGACATCTTTCAAGATTCCTTTTCTATCATCATTTCCCGCTTCTTTGGAGAAACATTTATAATAGCTAGCATCCGCAAAGAAAGACTCAGCTTCTGTATATGGTTTCGCATCAGCTATTACTTTACACTGCATTCCATCCTTGTAGTATTTGAAACATTGGTGTAGAGTAGAAGGTACAATATTGTACTGATGTATCCATGGCCTTCCCAAGAGAAGGTTATATGTCGTCACAGCATTTATAACGTGACATACAACAGAAGTGATTAATTCTCCTACTTCCAATGTTACTGTAATTTTACCGAGTGCGCGTTGTCCATCTTGATTAAACCCTTGTATCATCATTCCGCTGGGGCGCAAATCTGAACGGCGATAACCCAATTTAGTAATCATGGAGAGTGGCAAAAGATTCACTGCTGACCCATTGTCTATCATGATCCGTTTTATCTTCTTTTCACAAATGTACCCTTCTATCATCAATGGCCTGTTATGTTCTGTTTCACCAAAAATCATCATCAGAAAAAGATATCACTGGTAGACAATCCACCTTTTCCTTGCTTCTTTCATTCTTCATTTCTGTCAGTAAAGTTTCTCTCACATCGTGATCAGCCAGTGCTTGAATCAAACTCTGTCGAAACTCTTCCGATAACTTGAGTGCATCATAAATACTCAAACGTGCGGATATACCTTTCAAGTGACTAACTACATCGTAACCACTTTTGTCGATGTATCTTCATTTCTACTTCTATCCTTGATGTTCCGCTTTTCAGTCACTTCTTTCTTTATAGTTTCTGCTTTTGCTTTATCGGACTCGTTATCTGCTTCCCTGATCGCAACGTAATCATTGTCGCATTTCTTATCGGCCTTCGGTCTCCCTTTTCTTTCATTCCTCGAGTCTTTTCTTGAATTGACAATACATTACTGTCGCCCTTGTATTCTTTTCTTTGCTTTCGCTGGTTATTATATCCCCTCTATTTATCATTCGCTGTATGATGCACTTTAACGTGTAACAATTTTCTGTCGGATGTCCCACTAAGCGATGATAACGGCAAAAGTTTCTTTCCGGGTTCTTGTCACATCTTCAGGGCGTTTCGGTTCCGGTAATTCCAGGGTACCTGCTTTTAACAATTGTTGCATCATAGGCACCACGTCCTCTCTGTCAAACTCAAATCCTTCATGAGAATCGAGCATTCTAAGCTTTTTTCCACCGTATCTGTCCCTTGATTGATTCCAGTTTTCTTTTCCTTCCGGCCTTTTGTCTCTTGAGCCCTTCGCTTCTTGATTTTTCTTATCCCGATCGATGGTATTAACGGTTCTCCTGCCAGGTATTCTTCTGACAGTTTCATGATGAAATGCTGGCATCTTACGAGTCATTAATTCCAATGTATGGGCTTTGGTAGCCAAATCGCGAAAGGTTCCGATATCAGTGTTGGTGAGTCCGAACGCAATTCCTGTTTCCATAGAGTTCAGACACATTTTGACTTGTTTCTTTTCTTCCGGCAACTGCCTACACGATGCCCCCAGCGTCTTCCATCTATCTATGAATTTTTCAACTGGTTCTCCTTCTCGCTGTCGTACTGAAGCTAATTCTGTGATACTAACATCGCGTTCTGATGAGAAAAAGTTTGACATGAAAGCATCTTGCATTTCTTCCCATGTGCGTATAGACCCTGGTGCTAAATTTGAATACCACCTGAAAGCTTTACTTGTCAATGATGATCCAAATAAGCGTAAACAGTATTGAGGTATTGTGGAGAAGTTTCCCATGCTGGTGATGAAATGCATCAGGTGTTCCTCTGGTGATCCTTCCCCATTAAATTTCTGAAAATCTGGATGCTTAAAATTGGCTGGAAACGGAACATCCTCTACCTCTCTCGGGTAGGGTGTTCGGTATCTGAAATGACCGGTATTCGCTCGCTCTCTTTCTATTCTGACTGCTTCTTCGACGACTTGTCTTACATCATCTTGTGTTATAGCTCTTGCTGTTGGAACTGATCCTCGTGATCCTATCTCTTGCGGACGAGAGCCTTCAGGTTGGTTCTCTTGTCCATTCGTTGCCCCCATCATGGGTGGAGCCACTATTTGGGCTACATTATGTGCCAGAGTTGCCAGAGCTTCTCTGAGGTTCCGGCATTCATCCATGTAACGCCCTAAAAATCGGGGGTCGAGCATAAACTCAACTCCCGAGTTCCAGAACATCACTTATGCAACAAAATGAATGATGATTGAATGTTGACTGTATTCGTGCATTAAACATGAGTGAGATTAAGCCAAACAGCATATCATACTCAGAGACAGTTAAGTTTGCAAGCGGAAGACTGTGATAGATAGATAAAATATAAACTTATGATGAGTCTCTAGAGTGTGATAACATTACCAGGTCAAAAATACAAGTGCAGTTCTAAAATTTACCAAATGTGAGGAAGTGTAATGCCTTCTATCCCAAGAACCATAACCCCGTCAATACAATACCAGGTCTTCATTGGCCTGTCAGAAAGTTACATGTAGGGAACCTCCTCTCCACATCATAGAAGTCCGGCTCTGCTTCATAAGCATCGCCATCACCTGAAACTCAACAAATCTGGTGGGTGTTCGGAACACCGTCCCGTAACGTGGGAGTGAGTGATCAACTCAGTGGAACAGTAAAGCATAGGTTAACATGTTATCAATTCAATCAAGCAGTAATGATTAAAGCAGTACAAATCAAACAATTCTAACTACTCTTATTAAATGCAAGAATGAAATGACATGATGTGTATGCCCTTGCCAAACCACCCTCAAGCGACATCATCTACGTTCGCGAATGCTTACTCCCTCAGTGCGCCACATCTACAAAGCACATGCGGTGCGATGATGCTCATGATTACCAAGTTTTTATTAGTCCATTTCAAACAGCAGTATTGGGAAACTAAGGTACCTCCCTTGTATCATTCCCAAACATGATCCATTCTAGGGTCGTCAATCCTAGTTATTCTCATACGATATTATAGTTTGAGAAGCTTAGTGAAGGCATCGCAAAGGGCTCGTCAGGCCGTTAGCGCGGATACAGATCTCACCGTATGCGGCTCAATTGCTGGCCGTCAGCTCGAGTACAGGTCTCACCGTACTCGGCTCAATCACTAGCTGTCAGCTCAAGTACAGGTCTCACCGTACTCGGCTCAACTCACACTCTAGTGCTGTGAAAGACTCGTGGCCAATCACAGGACCCTTGGAGTGTACTCGATGATACCACGGAGGACTCGTCGCCCGTCAGCACGAGCACAGATCTCACCGTACTCGGCTCTCGCCGAAGTATCGACAGCTCGAATACAGTGTCCCATACCACCATATTCGGCTCACGAGTTGATTGCGCAATGGTCACTACGGGGAGGCACATGGCCCCAGCGTAGGGCGACAGCTCGACCACGGTGTCCCATACCACCATGCCCGGCTCATGCGACTTAGCGGATCTAGGTACCATGGTTAAACGGGGATCGCCACTGGTAAGTTTGGTACCCTAGGTTCAAGCAGTAGCGACCAAACAGGGTGAACATGCATAAGGCAGATCGGGTTACTTGATGAGCTCGACTAGCGCGATCGCCCGTTGAGCTGCACGACATGAAGTGCATAAACACTTCGTGGGCCTAGCTACTGCCGACAGGCAACGCACGACTCGAGTTCGTCGAACACATCCCACGTGGCAAATGAATCTCAGCCACGAGTTCAATCTCGTTACCGATTGCCTGGACTATAATCATAGCCCCAACACAATCAATACAGAGATATAAAGCAGTAATAGATCAGGATTCAAATCATACAATCAGTCTGGTATTATCCGTTTAGGGCTGCCAGGGCTGTTGCACGCACTCGTTGCTCCGCTCCCCCATCACCCATGACGGATCATACAACATAAATATAAATTTAAACATATGCATTACATAGTTAAAACATAAAACAGTTGAGCATGTTATGAATCACAACACAAGCATGAGTTTGTACATGTTCAAATCCTAATCACACAACTATCAAAGGAGATTATACACATAGTGAAAAGAGGTTGAGAATCATATCTCAACACCCTTATATATTACAATTGCTAACTACTCATTCAGACATTTCAAGGAAAAACACTTAAACAAACATACATCAACATACATGACATATGTCGATCACATAGGCATTAGGCCAAATCCTTTCGCTAGGGAGTTGCCCCAATCATAACACGCGTACACCCACGACGGATAGTCATGGCAAGCAGGAATCAAGTTCCATATTCATCAGGCCATTTCCACAAACACTTGGGCCACACATTTAGCCTATATAGTGTATATTGGCCGTGGGCGTGATTTAGGGCAAATCCTTTCGTCAAGGGGATATCGCCATTACAATCATATATCCATGACAATTAGTCATGGCGAGCACGAATGAGATTCTATACTCATTCAGCCATTTTCACAAACACTTAGAATACCTATTCCAACCTACATAGGTATGTTAGCAAATATGTATTAGGGCTATTCTTTCGCTAAGCGGTTATTTTATCCGCGTATACCATATTCATACAACATTAATCTTGACAATATATTTCCAAATTTACACATACGCGGTATTTCTAGAATACACCATTTCAACATACTACGCATTTACACACGAGCATGTATTTCAGCGATTCCTTTCGCCAAACTAGTATTTTATCCATATACTATATAATCATACATTAAATAAACATGTCAAGCATTTCCCGAAAAAATACGTATACGGTATTTCTACGTATACCTAGGTATGTGAAATTCCATATTCTACAACGTTAATCGAAACAGGAAACGGAAAGCACTTTGTACATGTGCAATTGCATGCAGATCATGAATCTATCATTATCTGACATTGAAAGCGTTGATGAAAAAGTAAACCTATACACCTAAAGTCCGCCCTTTTGTGTAGAATCGTAACGGAGTTGATAGGTTCGCTAAGCTTCCGTATACGGGAGTTTGGCAACCTAGAGGACGAAATAGGTTAGCTATCTCATAACCTACAACCACCCAAGCCCAAATCAGATTAGGGTTAGGGTTTCTTACTTAGAAACGGGGCTGGAATCGCCGGGAAAGCGATGAGAAAGGGATGGTGCAGCCGTGTGTGGTGGCAGGGAACGACGGCAGGAGATTCTCCCACTTCTCCCTCACTTTCTCTCTCTTTTCCCTCTCTCAA